>PVHP010027218.1:0-24008 GCA_004024765.1 Zapus hudsonius | reverse complement strand
CGGGAGAATCACTGGAGCTCATGGGGGAAAAGCTCTCAGATCAATAAGAGATGCCGTTCAGGTAAGAACAGAGTGGATGAGAAGAGTGATGGAGGGAACACCTGACATTTCCCTCAGCCACCAACAGGTGACCCACGCTGCCACAGACAAGTGCACAGGGAGCTTCCTGGACACACACACACACACACACACACACACAGAGATGCCCAGTGGGTAAAGCCCTCGCTGCTTAAGTGTGAGGGTCTGAATTTGGATCCCCAGAACCCACATGACTCTGGACCAGGAAGCATGCCTCTGTAATCCCAGCACTCCTACAATAAGATGGAGGCTGAAATACAAGAACCCCTGAAAGTGTGTGGGCCAGCTAGCCTGGAATACAGTGTGAACAAGAGAGCCTGCCTCACATAGGATGGCAAGCAAGGACCAATATACCCAAGGTTGTCCTCTGATCTCTATATGTGTGCCAGGGCATGTATGCACCCACACTCACATACATCACATATGTATATACTATATATGTGCATATATAATACACATGTATTATAATATATATGTATATATATATATACAGAGATTAAAAACAACCAAAAGGCTACATGATTAGTGTCATGTAAATTTAGAATTACTATATATTCATAGCAATTGGCCTCTCAATAATGAAAAGTATATTGGTGTGCAACAAAATAACTCTATGCGAGTGCTCTTTGGATTGGAATATGACTAACATAGCTTTTCCAATTTGTTTTGTTCAGGTTTTCTGGGACCTTATTTGTAAGTAGCACATATAAATAAATAAATAAAACACTGATCACTGATCTGATACTTGTTTATCAAGTTACTTTACCTTAGTCCATTTGCAGTGTTGTGATTATCAGGAGGTTTTTTTTTTTTCTGGACAGGCTTAATATTGCCATTTTTTTGCCTTTTATTTACACTGTATTCAGTGTCGAGATAACAGATTCCTCCGAACTTGGTGTCCACAGACAGCAGTCGATTATGCTCCCAGATGCTGTGGGTTGGGAACTGCACAGGACACAGCTCTGCCATGTGCGAGGCCTCGTCTGAACAACTCAAAGGCTGGATTTGTTCACTTCTGTGTGTCGACTTAGAAGGGCAATGGCCCCACCAGACTAGAGTCACAATCAAAGAAATAATAAGTGACATGATCAATATGCCAACTGCCCTAGACTGATCACAACACACTGTATACAGGTATTGAAATGTGATGTCCACACAATAACTATGTATAGGCTAAAAGTAAAATTATGTTTAAGAAAATCAAAATAGAAGCTTCAAGTAATTAAACCAAGATGCAATCCTTTTCCGACCTTCAGAGAACTCAGGGGAGTGAAGGAGAGCCAAGTGTCCTAGACAGGCCAGCTGCATGGCAATGAAGTCCCTTCTGCTTACAGCTTGCATCTTTCTTACAAAAAGTAGCCTGGAGTAAGCAGATGTTAACCCATAAGTTATGACCTGTCTCCCTGCCCGTCTTGCAAGGAAAAGAACTTACAAGCAACTGCTTCCCATTCGTTCTGTTTTAATCTTCCTCAGCTTTTCTCTGTCTATAAAGCCAACTCCTCTGCCTAGACCATCGGGACAGTCATCTTTTTTCATAGAATGAAGCATTACTGAATTGTAAAATCATAAAATAAAAGCCAAATAAGGTCTTTCACTTGTAATTTTGTCCTTTGACATATGTTCGGTGGTTGCTGCTAGCTGTCTGCTAAGATGTTAGCTGGATTTATTGGTCCAAATGCCCTACAGGTAGCCTGTCCGTACATCTCGCAGCCAGGTTCGTGGTAGGTATACTCGTGTACACCTGTAACCCCAGCACTGAGGCAGGAGGATTGCAACTTTGAGGCCAGCCTGAGATACATAGTGAGACTGTGTCTCAAAAAAATAATTAAGAGAGGGGCTGGGAAGACAACAGTTAAAGGCACTTGCTTGCAAAGCCTGCCGGCCTGCATTCAATTCCCAAGCCACCCACGTAATCTAGGGACAAAAAGTGGTGGTGCAAATGCCTGGTGTTCATTTGTAACAGCAAGAGGCCCTGGCATGCCCATACACCCACCCACATGCAAACAAACAAATATATAATTGAAATAAATAAATGCTTTTTAAAAAATTAAGATGAGAGAGAGAGAGAGAGAGAGAGAGAGTGCAAATGAAAGCCATATACCTTTTATGATTAACCTCAGAAACCACACAGTATCCCTCCCATCACATTGTATTGGCCAAGATAGTACAAAGTCCTTCCCAGGTTCAAGGGGAGGAGCAGTGATGGACTTCATTGCTTGATGGGTGGTAATGTTCTGAAAAAGCAGGTGACATTAGAAATATTATTAAGTCGTTTTCAGAAAATACAACCTAGAGGCTGGGGAGATGGCTCAGAGGTTTAAGGCACTTGCTTGCAAGCCTGCTGACCTGCTAAACCAGGACTCACATAAAACCAAATGCAGTGTCTGAAGGCATCTGTATCCCAATGTGCCTAGGGCAATGGGAGGCAGAAGCTAGCTGGCCAAACAAGAGAGATTCAGAATTAAAAGGAGGTGGAAGGAGAGAATGGACACCCTGAGGTTGTCCTCCGACGTTCATGTGTGTGTGTGTGTGTGTGTGTGTGCCAGCCACACACACAGATAAGTTTTAAAAAATACAGTCTACGACACTCTGCTATTTATCTGCTTCCCTTTCCTTTTTCCTAGCCTTCTGCTAGGAAGAGGTGCCTGCATAAAGCTTTCCCAACCTATTCTGCCTGTTATTTTTGGAGTAGTATATTCTGTTTTTATTTTTTAAGTGAATACTGAAAACTTTTTTATGTTTTACACAAAATCCAAAGTAATCAACCTCTGCTTTCCTCCCAAACAAGATAAGAACTCAGTTGGGTATGGTGCCACACACCTTAAATCCCAGCACTTGGAGGCAGAGGTCCAGGTCAGCCTGGGCTAGAGTGAGACCCTGCCTTAAAAACAAAACAAAACACCCCCTCAAAAAAAACCCAAAACAAAATACAAACTCATTATTTCCACACCCCTCAACTTATTTATATATTAGGTTGTTTATAGTTGGGTTCTATTTTGGTTTATTTTCCCAATAATAACTACATATTGTTTGCTTGTGTGTGTGTGTGGAGGGTGTGCATGTGTGTTCATAGGTGTGTGAGTGCGTGTGTGGATGTCAGAGGTCAATGTCAAGTCTCTTCATCAGTCACTCTTCACCTTGCTTTTTAAAAAATTTTATTTATTCATTTTTCAAGCAGAGAGAGAGAGAGAGAGAGAGAGAGAGAGAGAATGCACCAGGGTCACCACCTTGTGGGTCTGGCTTATGTGGGTCCTGGGGAATTGAACCCAGGGCCTTAGGCACTGGAGGCAAGTGCCTTAACCGCTGAGCCATCTCTCCAGCCCTTCACCTTGCTTTTTGTCACAGGGCCTCTCATGAACCCAGATTTCACTGACCTGGCTAGTAGTCTCGCTAGCCAGCTTGCCCGTGCGATGCTCGGTTCTGCCCTCTGACCGCTGGGTGACAGGAACACCTCACTGAACCTGGGATTTCCACGGGAGCTTCCCCATGCTCCCGAGCAAGTGCCTCGCTGACTCAGCCAGCTCCCCAGTCACTGTGGGTTTTCCTTTCTTAAACAGCACAGGCTTGCTTCCGTTTCCTGACATGAGCCATGTTTTCCCCATGTTTTTATCGTGCTCGCTGTCACTTATTCTATTATAGCACTTTAGGAGATGCTCCATAGACACTTTCATTTTTTATATCGAGAAATGTCTTCATTTCACCTTCTCTCTTGGAAAAAATGGTTTAGCTCTGTATAAAATTAAGGCTGACAGTTCTTTTCTCTCAGAACCTCAGATATCTCCTTCCATTATTTCCTGGAGTCTCTGTTGCTCTTGAGAAGCCTGCAGTCAGTACAAGTGTCTTTGTAGGTAATATGTACCTTTCATCTCTGCTTGTTTCAAAGACCTTCTTTGCTTTGGTTGCTGTCCCCCTCCACAGCAAGGCTGCCTGCCAGGCGTGCAGGTAGTGTAAATGCTTCCCATTTGGGATTCCTCATGTTTCCAAGTGTGAGGACTTCAGTTCTGGAATGTTCCCAACTATTATCTCTTGGAATATTGTCTCTTCCTAGTCTCTACTTCTTTAATAACTACAGTTATATATATACTAAACATTCACATCAGTATCCAAGTCTCTTAATTGCTAAGATTTAATTTTATCTCTTTATATGCTATGTGGCATTATGGGTAACTTCTTATGATTTATTTTTTTATTCCATTAATTCTTTTTGTTTTCTTTGAGACAGGGTCTTGCTATGTAGATCAGGCTGACCTTGAACTTGTGGTGATCCTCCCTCCTGTCTCTTCCTGCTGAGTGGTAGGATTATGGGTGTGCCTGGTTTAGTTCACTAAATCTTCATCCATGTTTAGTATACATTTTTGTTTGTTTGAGACAAGATGTCATGAAGCTTGTTATAGCTGAGGCTGGCCTTGAACTTGTACTCTTCCTGCTCCACCCCCCAAGTGTAAGGATTATAGGTGTGTGCCACCACACAAAGCTCAATATACTGTTTGTATGCTGAGGTTTTTATTTTTTGAATGTGCATAGTAGGTGTGCAGGGGTATGTGTGGTGTGCATGTGGTATATGCATGTGTATGTGCTGATGCAGTGCTCTGTGCACTAACCTGTGGTACTTCATGGGATTACCTGTGGCAGCCAGAGAATTTTGGTGCTCCCTCCATTGCTCACCCCCCTTGTCTCCTTGCCATGGAACTTCTTACCGATTCTGGAGTTTGTCTAGTATCTGCTGCCCCCAGGATGGGAGTTACACACGTGGTCACAGGCCCACATGCTTGCATGGGAAGTGCTTTTAAACAGAGTCATCTCCACAGCCCATCTCTGTTGAACCTTAAACTTCAATAACTAATATTTTATTCTGAAACATTTTGGGAGGGGGCATATGCCTCATGTTTTATCAGGGACTTTTGTTTTTAACTCCTTCTTTTATATATCCATCTATTTCTAGAAACAGAACACTGCTAAGAGTCCTCTTCCTTCTCTTCCCAGTCACAATCCCTTCTCTTCCAAAGAAAACCGCTGCCATGACTTTTCTTGTGATCTTTCCTGAAGTTTTTGTTTGTTTGGTGTTTGGTGCTGAAGCAAACCCAGGACCTTGCACATGCGAGGCGAACGCTTAGCCACTGTGCTAAACCCTCAGCCTAACATTAAGTTTTTCATGTGTTTTTGATTTTATTTTCATTTTTTGCTTGCATGCATGAAATGTGGTATGTGTGTGATGTGGTGTGGTGTATGTGACATATGCACTTGTACACGCCTTTGAAGTGCCCTCTACACTTGCCTGTGGTGGGGCACTCACCTGTAGTAGGGGCACTCACCTATGGTAGGGGCAATCACCTGTGGTGTGGGCACTCACCTGTAGTAGGGGCACTCACCTGTGGTGTGGGCACTCACCTGTGGTAGGGGCACTCACCTGTAGTAGGAGCACTCACCTGTGGTAGGGGCACTCACCTGTGGTGGGGCCACTCTCCTGTAGTAGGGGCACTCACCTGTGGTAGGGGCACTCACCTGTAGTAGGGGCACTCACCTGTGGTAGGGGCACTCACCTATAGTAGGGGCACTCACCTTTGGTGGGAGCACTCACCTGTAGTAGGGGCACTCACCTGCGGTAGGGGCACTCTCCTGTGGTGGCCAGAGCTAAATGTTGGCTGCCCTGCTCCATCATTCTTCCATTGTTTATTTGTTGTCGTTGTTTTTTGTTTGTTCTTTGTTTTTTTCCATCCAGAGTCCCTTTACTGATACCAGAGCTTGGGTTTACATTTTAGGTGAACTTGCTTTTGACAGGGCCTATGTTTGGAATCCTGAGCAAACACACAAGAACATGATATTCTAAAGACATTTAGCATTTTCTTGTGTTAGCAGTGCTAAATGTATGACTAACCCTTTTTAAATGTAATAGTACTTTTAAAATTTAATAGTAGCAACTTGTATAATTTTGTGTTGAGAAGCTTAGTATAAAGTCAAAGGCCATGCAGCCTTGGCCCACAACTATGTATTATTACTTAGTGAGAACTTGGCCAACTTGAGGGAGGCATCTCTGTCATCTTTCTAGGTCAGTGGTGGACATTCCTCTTGCATTCTTTCCTGGGCATGGGGTCACTGGAGTCAAGCAACTATGCAAAAATCTGTTACAGCTCTGTTCTTCAGGAGGCCCAGAGCCTAGCCACCGAGTCCCATGGGAGCCTTAACCCGAGTGCATGGGTTCCCATGGCTGGCAAGCAGGTACAGATACTCTAGTGCCTCATGTTCCAGACTCCTTTGAGTCCGGCTCTTGGGTAAGTTGTCTTACTTTCTTAAAGGTCACTTACACATTTCAAGGACGCTTGTCTTTCTGCTGCCCATGACGTTGTATATATCTGGGCCACTACGTTGCTAGAACCAAAAATCTTGTCCCGTTTTCCTCAACTGTGAATCCCACCATGACCTTCCACAGCGTCTTTCTCTGCAGTGTGTGAGGCTGCTTTGCCTCTAGGGCTTTCCTGGCACTAAGAACATGGTGTTTGTGGGTTTCTGGAAGAATCCATGGGTTTCCTGTCAGCTGTCTTTCTCAGGTGCTTTGTAAACTCTGGCTTTCTCATCAGTTCCCATTCCTCCAGCTGCCTTCTGTCTTGGCCAGGTGATTGGTGGCTTTGATTGCAGGGTCTCCTTTTCTGTCCTCTGAGTTCTTGGGAGTTCATGGTTTTCTTTCTATATTTTACTTTCATTTCAGTGGAGATTTGGGAAGGAGCATTTAGCTGCAGGTCCAGACAGAATGTTAGTTTATCTTTGTGTTTTTTTTTTTATGTAAGTGAGGTTGCCCTCTTGAACATACATTCCTTTTTCAAGTCTACTTGTTACAGAAATCATTATTTGCATACTTCTCCTGTTTTGGGTTTGTTCTCCTCGCCCTGCCTCCATTTTATCTTGGCTCCTAGAATGTTCTGACCCACTTATAATCAATTTTTTATTCTTAAGACATTAACACTTTGAAACTTTGGAAGCAAATATTTTCTTCAGTCTTTGTTTTACATAAACATAGTTTTTTAAAATTTATTACATACATGCTTTCTTAATTTTATGGGGTTTGACTTGCCAAGTTTTACCTTTGGTGATTTCTTTGACTGCTTTAGCATGGACTGAGAGAGTGAAAAATCTCCTTGTCGGTCAGCTTTCTGTCATTGAGATAAACAACTTAAGAGGGAAGGATTTCCAGAGGTTTCAGTCCATGGCCAGCTGGGTCCATTGCTTTTGAAACTGTGCGGCGCATCGCAGGAATGCATGGGAAAGCAAAGCTGCTCACCTCTTGGTGGCTGGGAAGAAGATGGCGAAGGAGAAGGAGTTCAAAGGTCCTCTCCTAGTGACTTGCTTCCTTCCAGGCCCCATCTCCTTCCTAATGGTTAGATAATTCCCAACATCGCCATGGCCTGGGGAATCCAGCATTCAACCCATTGTCTTTGAGGGACATTACACACCCAAACTATAACATTTCCCCAAGCTTCTCTGGTGGCAGCTAGTGTTTGGCCCTGTGAAGACAGGAGGCCTTGATGGGAAGCAGAGAGGAGGAAATGGGAGTTTTCATTTGACCAGGTCATCTGTGAGTGCATGGGTAATTGAGAGTTGACTATAAGTGAAATTGACAAAGCTGACCTCTTAATTATGAACCAATATATCATTCTTATCCTGTGGGCAGGAAAGCAATTTCTAGGCTGGCCCTTATAAAGATGTGCAAACTCACTTCCTTCTTTGAGATTTTGGACTTCTGACTGTCTTTCTGGTGAGTTGCCTTTAATACCCACTCCTCTCCGATCCCCCAAATGCTGAAAGATAACAGCGCTGTGTCTTTACTGCTGCCTGGGTTCTAGAGCCCCCAGCTAGTGCGTAAAGAGGAAGCAGCATCTATCTCAAACGCCTCTGATCGTAGTTGGCATGATGCTTGATAACAGAATTTCTCAGACAACAGGCCCAGGCTGGGGAATTTTAATATTGTCTTTCCCTACAAGTAATTTCCAATGTTTATGCTCTGTGGAGTCCCTTTCGAGTGTCAGAGCAGAACAAATGCCAGTTTTAATGGACTTGCTAAATCATAAGAACTGCTTGCAAAATTGCATCTGATTAAAACAGGAAAATGTTCCATTATTCAGAAAAATCTCCCTGCAGAGGCTCACGGGGTGGCTGAAGGTGGAGAAATGCAGGGAGTGCCCGGATCCTGTGGAGTTTTTTCTCCATGGGAAAACGCGGCTCCATTTCCTGTCCTCCACTCTTCTCCCCAGGTCCCCAGTCCTTCTGCCATCTGTGATGAAAGGGAAATTGACATTAGTCATTTTGTAATTAATTTATATGACAACACATTATTAGCTGGGACACAGCATGCACGACAAGGTACAGGCAGTTAGAGGACAGTGGCACGGGCTGGGAAAGATTCCGGAACCTCTGTGCTGTCCACAGAGGCCTCTACGGTACCAAGACCACAAAGCCTGTTCTCCCCAGCTGGACCCCAGCTCTCTTGGATGGCAACAATGTGTAAAAGGAAATTACATTACCCCACTGATAACAGCCACTAGCTAAAGAGCCCGTTGCAGTGTGGATTATCACGGAGTCTGATTTGGCCATTTAACCTATTAGCAGACCAACCAACTGACTGGTATCAAAACCAAAATAGGGAATTGTCCCTATGTCTGGAGAGAAAGCACAGCAGACACCCTGTCCTTAGAGGTCTCTCAGTCCAAGGTGAGAAGTAGGACATGGTTGGAGAAGGGAAGGGTGCCCAGTCCCAGGTGTGCAGCACAGTTGGAGAAACTAGGACATCCTCTGTTACCAGACCCAGGGAGCTAGACTTGCTGAGTTCTTCCAAAGTCAAGATCTCAGGAGGAACATCTGCACTTCACTAGACATCTCGTATGGTGTTAGGCCGGGTCACTCAGGAGGCTGCATTGAGTTTGGGCTGGGATGTCTGGCACCTAGAGTGGCTGGAGGGTTGGTGGGCCGGCCAGGATTGGACCTCATCATTGGATCTGTGGACCCATCCAATTCACTGGCTCATTACCCATTCATCAACCCATGTTTATCTCCGTGCATATTAGTCAATTTTCTGTTACCAATACCCTAATACCACACACTGGATAAATTTTGAAGGAAAGAGGCTTCATCTTACTGCTTGGCCAAAGCAGTGGCATTGTTGCTGACAGCATCCAAAGGTGATACAGGATATCATATGGCAAGAGACAGGGGGCATGTGTGTGTGTGTATGTGTTTGTGTTCTTTGGTCTCCCTCCTTTTTACTTTTATATGGGGGGGGGT
This sequence comes from Zapus hudsonius, assembly GCA_004024765.1. Lineage (NCBI taxonomy): Eukaryota > Metazoa > Chordata > Mammalia > Rodentia > Dipodidae > Zapus > Zapus hudsonius. The sequence goes on along the minus strand of PVHP010027218.1, from coordinate 14,660 downwards.
ATGGATGTGTGCATGTTTATGGTGTGGTAACACATGCACATATGTGCATGTGGAGGCCAAAGGACAACCTGGAGTATCACTCCTCACAAATGTCACCCACTTTTAGTGAAACAAGTTCTCTCATTGGCCCGGAGCTCATCAAATAGGCTAGACTGGATGGACAATGAGCCCAGGGATCCTCCTGTCCATAGCTCCCCAGCACTGGGATTACAAGTGCATGCCATCTGGCTTTTTGTGAAAACACAGGTATTGGAGATCAAATTCACATAGTCACACAAGGCAAGCACTTTGCCAAATGAGCTGATTCACCGGACCTTATAAAGACACAAAGATTCAATCATAGGGGCCCATTCTAGTGACCCTCCCCAAGCTTAGCGCTTCTTCAGGGCCCACCTCTACATTCCAGATCCAAAGTCTAGCCTCCTCTTACTTAACAAGGAGATTCAACATTAGCCTGAGTTTCAGGGGAAGAAACCATAGCACCTGGGTGTCTGGATCACAGTGGAGACACCCAGAATTCCTAGGCCAAGGCCTGACCCTCACATGGTTCTGCATGGTGTCTGGATCACGGTGGAGACACTCTGGACTCCTAGGCCAAGGCCTGACCCTCACATGGTTCTGCATGGTGTCTGGATCACGGTGGAGACCCCCTGGACTCCTAGGCCAAGGCCTGACCCTCACATGGTTCTGCATGGTGTCTGGATCATGGTGGAGACACCCTGGACTCCTAGGCCAAGGCCTGACCCTCACATGGTACTGCTTCCACATTCTGCTGGCCAAAGCAAGTTGTAAGGCCAACCTAGATTAGGAGAGAGGAAGTAAGTTGTTCCTCTGGATGGAAAGAAGCAGATATCTACAGAGATGGAGAGATGTTGGTGGCCATCTCTGTAGCTGTTCTGCCACATCAAGGCTGTCTAAGAAGAGCTGGATTTGAAGCCAGAAGACCCATGTTTGAGACACCTTCTCCCTTCCTTGCCGAGAGACCTTGGGGAAGTAGCTGGAACTGTGAGCTGTGGCTGTTCACTGGCTACTCTATTGATTTTCATGAGTGCTGGTTTCATGAGATCAGCACAGCCAAGAACTTTGTGGATGAAGGGCTGTTAAGGATTCCACCCTCCCCACATCCTGCCCCTCTTATTGACTTGGCTAATCAGGACTCCTCCCTGCTTCTGGATCTCCTTTTGGTGGGAAGGGTGTATGTGTGTGTAGTATTGATGCAGTATTTTAGGGTTCAAGATGGGTCCTCAAGTTTATGAACCCTAATTTTGGGTACTGTCCAATCTTTAACAAATAATTGATAAAGACAAACTCAAAAAGAATAAATTAAGAATTATTAAGTTTATTTAAGGAGAAATCACAACCTATGGGATTTATTTAAGGGAGATTGGGACCTAGGAAGGAAGGCTAGAGCCGAGTCATAAACACATGGGAAATAGTTAACATGCTCTCATGTGGAAAACACTGAATAGTTTATAAGGTTCATTTAAGAAAAATTAAAGTTTTTAGGGCAAGATTGAAGTAAAGCCAAAAGCACGTGGAGGGTAGAATCTAGAAGCTTGTGTAGGGAGACTCAGGAGAAACATACATGGCTTCTGCCTTGTCTTTCCCCGTGGAAGGAAGTTAAGAGGGCAGACAGTGAGGCTCAAGGAAGGATATCAGAGAGAAAATATCAAAGCAGAGACCAAGAAATTTAGAGAAGAGATAAGTAATAAAGGGAGTTACACTCATGGTTACCCCAAGTTTAAATAAATTACACAGGTAGCAGGCCTCAAGTTAGAAAGGCACCCATGTCATAGATCTGGAGTGTAAAGGAAATACATAGAAGAGTCAGAGACTAGAGGAAAATCATACATGTAATTAAAGCGAGAAGCTGCCCCAAAGTATAAAACAAAAGCAAGCAGAGAATTCTTCATATCACGAAACAGTACTCTGCTCTCTCACCCCCCACCCCCACATAGCCAGGCTGGGTGGGGGTAGAGGCCAGACTCATGTGTATCCAAGCAGCATAGGATAAGACTAGGAGAATCACACACAGAAAGGAGAGAGAGAGAGAGAGAGAGAGAGAGAGAGAGAGAGAGAGAGAGAGAGAGAGAGAGAGAGAGAGAGAGAGAGGAAGAAGAAGAGGAGGAAGAGGAGGAGGAGGAGGAAGAGAAAAGGCAGCTAGAGCCTTTATAGTATAGAAAATAAATTCTTTTGTCAGAATCAGATATGCAAGGGGAAGACCTTGGAGATTTGGAGGGCAGACCTTGAGGCAGACACCTGGGCTGTCTATCTAGGTCTCGTGCTGGGCAGTAGGCAGTAGGGGTCACTGTAGATCAGTCTTGATCAGACACAAGTTTCATTCCTGCCAAGAGTTCCATTCTTGTGTCAGGGCAAGGTGGCATCTCCTGGTTAGCTGTGGGCTTCATTTTCTGACTGAAACTGCCAAAAAGAAGCTAGCTTTCTCCTATCCTCTTCCTTGAGCCCCTCGTTTGCCCTCTTAACTTCCTTCCATGGGGAAGGACAAGGCAGATGCCATGTGTGTTTCTGTACGTGTGGTGTAGTGTAGGTACGTGTGTGTGCAGATACATGCACCCTGTGCACATGTGTGAGAAGGCCAGAGAACAGTGGGTGACTCTCCTTGATCACTCTTCTGTGTTGCGTCCTTGAGAAAAAGTCTTACTACAATTTGCCATTTTCAGTCAGACTGGCTGAGCAGCTAGCTTCAGTGATTTTCTTGTCTCTGTTCCCCATAAGATGGGGTTATAGACATGCATGGCCATGACCATTTTTTTAAAAAACTTATTTATTGTTACTAATTAGCAACATTGTATGAACAACTCTTGGGTTGTTACCCCCATTTCCCTCCTCCCTCTCAACAGCCCACTGAGGGCCCTCCCAGTAGGATTGCTGGAATGGTCCATGGGATGGGGGATTATGAGATGTACAAGCAGTTTGTGTGTGTGTGTGTGTGTGTGTGTGTGTGTGTGTGTGTTGTTGTCGTTGTTGTTGTCGTCGTTGAGTGGGGCAATGTCTCTGGATATTCTCCCACCATGGCTCTTACAATCTTTTTACCCCCCTCTTCCACAAAGTTCCCTGAGTCATGGTGGGTGAGTTTTAAGTCTGCTTTACTGTTGAGATCTTCAAAGTCTCTGGGTTTCTGCTTTGAACTGTGTTGGGCATCCTCGGTGCCTGTCTTCGTTACCCTTCCATAGGTTATCTGACTTACTGTGGAGGTAGTTCTCTTGTTCTTCTCATCTCTTCCTCAAAGGTTTCTTTGGAGCCCTAGATGATGGGTTAGGAGTGGTTTATCTCCTGCCTGGGTGTCAGCCATCATGGCCAGTTTTTTATCTGGTCTTGGGAAATAACTCAGGGCATCTGAGGCCCTCTCAAATTCTTATGTTTTCGTTGCAAGCCCTCTTACAGAGTTAGCTTACCAGGCCCTGAGTCTCCTTTTATTTTCATTTAAATGCCTTGCCTCTTGGGTTGCCATGATTCCAAGCTTTGCTTCCTGGCTCTGTTTTTCAGTGTGTCCCTGGGATGAACCCTAGCCACTCTCTTGAGCTGCTGGGAACAAGAAAGCAGGTTCTGGACTGGAGAGATGCAAAGCCTGATGTCCCAAGTTCAATTCCCCAGTACCCATGTAAAGCCATATTTACAAAGTGGTGCATGCATCTGGAATTTGTTTACAGTGGCAGGAAGCCCTGGCATTCTCATTCTCACTCTCTTTCTCCTTGCAGATAAATAAAAGTGGCTTTTTTTAAATGTGAATTCTTTCTGAGCCAGGACACTTGGATAAGAGGGAACTTGTGGTCTGGGTTTGGCTGTGCTCTGCCCTTCAAGGCATGGCTCCAAGGCAGAGCTGCATCTCCTAGAGGGGCCCCTTGCCCTCTGCATGGTTGAACTTGACATTCCTGGTGCCAGTCCAGCCGGCCTCGAAAGCCCAACCGAGGGAATCTACCAGCCATCATCAACCCCGCCATCAGCCTGCTGGGACCCTCCCTACTTGGTATCTCTTTGCTACCCAAGATTGTATGTGGTAGAGCCTCTTGCACTTGACTTTGGGGCTGAGAGGGTCTGCGTCTGCCCTGTCTACCCAGCACCTCCTGTGTGCAGCATCCGAGTCTTCCTTCCTGACTCTCTCAACCCTCAACCAGCCGATGCCTGTCACCCTGTGTCCTCCCTGCGCAGAAATTATTTTTATAAACTCCTCTTTGACTGAAGAGCCACTTTAAAGCATTTAAAACACCACTGCTCTCTCCTAATGAGAGAGAGAAGAGGGGCCGAGGCACTGAATTCTCTAGAGCTTTCCCGTGGCACTCTGATGCCGAGCTCTCTGGAAATATTTCTTTTTCAGCAACACACAACATATTGTCTGGGGAACATTGGGCCTGTTTTAGAACCAGGCCCTTGAGTCCTGTGTCTCCTCCTTGCAGGACTTCTAAAGCACTCTCTGTTAATACCCCAAACCTCAAAAGTTGGAGGGCTCATGAGCCGAAGAATATGATGCTAACTTTAACCATGTTTGCCAAGAGCCCACACGGACCTGGTTCAGGGCTGGGCCTTGGAGAAAAGACAAAAAATCACACTCCTTTTTTATTTTGTCTTAGACAGAGTCTCTGGTGCCCTGGTGCTCAGGAAGGACAAGGTGGGTTTTGCATTAATACTTGAGACTGCTAGATAGCCTGAATACCCTTCCTGGGGTTTCAGTGTGTCTCCTTGAAGCTTATGTGCTGGAAAGTGTAATCCTCAATGCAACAGTGTTGAGAGATGGAACTTTCAAGTGATTACCTCGCGGATTAATGGATGAATGCTCCTACCCTGGGAGCATGCTAGTTATTACCAGAGTTGATTCTAGACAAAAAGGATGACTTTTCCTGGCTCTCCTCTCTCGCTCTCTTATTCTCTTGTCCTTTTGTCTCCTTCTGTTCTTCTGTGGTTCGGTGTGGCACCAAGGGCCTGCTCCTTGACACCGGGTTTTCCAGCCTCCAGAAATTGTGGGCCAAATGAGCTTTCATCATTCATAAATGACCCAGTGTTGGCTGGGGAAAAGGGACAGTTGGAAAGTATTTGCTTTGCAAACATGAAGACCTGAGTTTTATTCCTCAACACCCACATAAATGTGGTGTGAAGTAGGATGGTAGGAGGCTGAGACAAGAGGATCTCTATAGTTTGTTGGCTAATTAGCCTAATTGGTAAACTCTGGGCTAACCAGGCTCCAGGGGCTGGGAGCGTGGCTCAGTGGTAGAGTGCTTACCTAGTGTGCACAGGCCTTGTGTTCAATCACAAACACTGCAAAACAAAACAGAGAGGTAGACAGTGACTGAGGACGGCACCCGAGGTCCTCTAGCCTACATAATGCACTCATATGGGTATGCATATGCCTGTATGCACATATAAATGCCCATATATACATGCATACACACTTTGCATACAAAATTTAATAAAATTAAAGACAGTACTATGGCTTGAATGTGAAATGTCCCCCATAAACTCATGTGTTTGAAAATCTGGCCCCAGCTGTTCTCGGAGGTATTGAAACCTTTGGGACATTGGGACTAGCTAGCAGAAGTAGGCCCTGGGGGATAGGATTTGAAATTGATATCCACTATGGGTTCAGGCCAGAGATTTCTGTTCCCCGAATCACCAAAATGTGGGCAAGCTATGCCCTGGCTCCCACCAACACATTCTTTCTCCACCTTGGTGATCTATTCCCTCTGAAACTGTGAGCCGCAACAAGCCTCTCCTCCCAGAGCAACAAGAAAAAATACTAATACGCTCAGTTTATAGCATTCTGTTATAGCACAAAGGGGACTTGGGTGGAATTGTGCTGAAGGAATATGTCCCTGGGGGACAGTCACTGAGGTGTTACTGGCTAGTTCTGCCTTTTCTACTTCCTCTCTGTTGATAGGAAGATGTGATACAGGCTCAGGCCTACATGCTTTCCCTGCCATGATGGATACCTCAAAACTATAAGCCAAAAATAAACCCTTTCCTTCTTTAAAGTTGGGTATTTGGTCTCAGCACCAAGAAAGTAACTGATACACCAAAGCATTACCTCCACAATTCCAGTAGCATCAGCCACCTGAAAATGCTCCACACAGCAGCCTGGTCACTGACAAGGCCTTTTCTGCCTCTGTAGCTCCTTGTTCATGGTTAGTGGGCTCTCCAAATGTCTCCTTGACGATGGAGCCAGCCTCTGTGACGAGGTCCCTTCTTCCTCAGCACCAGCATGAGTAGCTGAGGCCCCATCATGCCCAAGTCCACCTCTCTTCTTTCAGCCACACCAGGCCTCACATCTCTTGCTTAGATTAGAATACAACCCTTTCCCACACCTCTCTGCTCCCAGCTCTGCCCCTTGAGTTCCCAATGAAACCAGAGGAGTCTTTCCAAAATCACAGGCTGGCATGTCCCTTTCCCTCTGGAACACTGTGACAGATTTCTTTCTAAGGTCCTCTTGGCATTCAGGGTTACCTATGTACCTCATGCCTTCTCACTTTCACTGCCAAGCCTTGTCCTGTTCTGACCCAACTAGCGGGCCTAGACAATGAGGCGAGGGGAACCCAAGCCTGGGTGAGTGGGAAAGAACGGGAGCGAGAAATGAGACCAAGACAGGAGTCTGATCAAGGTCTATTTATTGCAGGCAATAGGCGAGCTTATATGCTAAGAACAAGGAGACAGCTGCACGTTTCACTTTGCACAATACTTTGCACAATAGTATAAGTTTTTCAAACCCCGTTGCCGTAGGCAGTCACAGTGGCCTGGTATTGTTGTAATTAGCTGCAAATGGCTGGTTTTGGGAAGCACATAACATTGCTAGATTTCTGCATAGCTCAGGGTCCACAGTGGGGCAGTGCCTCAGACCCCGACACTGTTCCACAATGTGTTCATTTCTCTCCTCTCTGGAGGGCAAGTACTGGTTTGAAATTCCTAGGAAGCCACTGTTAGCAGTGTATTAGTTACTTTCTCATTGCTGTGAATAAACACCTGACCAGAAGCAACTTACGGTTTATTTTCAGGTTAAGGTTTCAAAGAGAAGCTTCACCACAGGGAAGGCCTGGCAGCGGGTACTGATGCCAGCTCGTCATATCAACAGACAGGAAGTAGAAAGCAAATAGGAAGTGGGGCTAGGCTCTGAAACCTCAATGCCAGCTCCTAGTGACCCATCTCCTCCAGCAAGGCTCAACCTTTTAAAGATTCTACAACCTTCCCAAGCAGAACCACCATCTGGGAACCAAGTGTTCCACTCTGTGAGCCCACGGGAAATGTTTTACATTCAAAACTACAGCAACCTTGTCATTAGGTGAAGTCAGTTAGAACCCACCAGAAGACTCACCAGAAGAGGGCAATTTACACGTAGAGTCTGACAATAAGGATAATAGTGATGATACGATAATAATGATAGCAGCTAGCACTTAAATTGTGCAAATTAATTAAGCAAATGACTTAACATCTCACAGGTTCAGTTTCTTCATCTGTTGAACGGGGACAGTGGGGTCAGTGTGAGGCTCAGATGGTCTCTGTTGTGAGCCTGTAGAAGGCCATTCTTCAACCAAGTGAGCCACTGCTGTTGCCTGCCCCGCCCACTCCCCTCTGTGCTTCAAGTCTATGCTGGATGTCACTTCCTCCTGGATGTCCAGCTCCTCGTGTTAGGTTTCTATGGAGTCCTGCTTTACATCCTGTTACATGTAGGATGGGCCTCTCACCCTGAATTACAATGACACCTGTCTTCTGCGTGAGACCCTAGGAGCAGGTTCTGCATACCCTAGGCGTCACAGCTGGCTCTTACAGTGAGCCATTGAAACCTGGATACTCCATGACTTTGTCTCCACAGCCAAGACCAGGCCTGTATGGCCTTGGGGAGATCTTCATTCAGACAGGAAGGCAGAAATAGCAAGTGTCAAACACTGGTGACTGGAAGAAGATGACACGTGGTTACAGCCTGATCAGGACGGACAATCAGCGAGCTGAGTGCCAGGAGAAGGGAGCTATCACCACCGGCACATTGAATATTGTTGAAATAAGTGGGCCATCGACTTGGCCATGGAAATTGCTTTTGTCGTATGGAAAGTTTCATTGCAGCAGTCCGTGCATTAACGGGATCTGACTGGTAATACGGAGCACTCACAGGACCTTTGTGATTCCCAAGCACTTACCATCCCTTCCTGAAATGCAATGAAAAAGAAAATACTCCGATTGTTAAGAGACTGGCAGCTCCCATTCCCTCTGCAGGTCTTCAATTGCTCCTGATCACAACCCTCCCACTGTGGCAAGGGACTTCTAATCTGGCCCAACCAAAGTGGGTATGAGCTTCTGGTCAGGAGGGAACTTGGCCCCTGGGATACAGATAGGCTCACCTGAAGCAAGGACTCAGGCTTTTCTGTGTCCCCGAAAGGCTGGCACAGCCAAGCACAGACTCCACAAAGAAAGGCAATCTTTGCAGTCTGATGGTTCCTTCCTGCAGCGGAAGGTCACAGCACGGCAGAGCAAAGCTGTGGTTGTTTGGTCTGTCCTGCCGGTAAGCAACCGAAAGGACACATTTCAGTAGTGTCCTGCTGAGGACTTTGGGTACACTCAAAGGTAATGGATTCATGTTCCTGTGCCAAAGGGCACTCTGCACCCAACGTTATCATCTGGGTTTAGTGTGCTTCCATTTGCTGATGGTCTGACTAACTTGGCTTTCTTACTTCAGTCCTTCTGGCCTATCTCAGTCCAAGCCCCTGCTGAGGGAGGCCTCTTCCTTCCCTGCCCATCACAGAACAGCATCCCTGCTGGCCCTACAAACATCATGGAAGTCTTCCCTTCCTCCTTTCCCTCTGTGTTTGTTCTCCTCCCATTCCATTCCCTCCTCCTCTCTTTCTTTCTCTTTCTCCCCCTCCCCTTCCTATTCTCTTTTTCCTTCTTACATTACCTCTTTGGAATAGGTTTCTGACCAACTTCACTTCTCCCTGGAATCTTTAGTTTATAAAGCACTTTCACATAACATACTGTGGCTCCACAGCCAATCCAGGAAGATGTTCAGCTGGGGAAGAGAGTGTTGGCACCATTTTCTTATGCTTAAGAGATCTGAAAGATACAGGGCTTCACTTAGGTGTGTGGGCGACAGTTATTGATGTGCTGGCCTTAAAGTCAGAGCATGGACTCCCTGATTAACACTGGCTCTTACAGACCAGGATTCACGGTGAGAGTGATTGCCCCTTAGGACTCAGCATAGCACACACACACACACACACACACACACACACACGTGAACTCACACATACATGCAAACATATACACACAAACAAATTTCACAAAACAACAATTCCTTACTACATATAATGAGCCCTGTCTCCCCTTCTCCCTTTTCTCTTCTTTCCTTTCCTCTCCCAGCTTTATTGGCTCCCTACCAACAGGTATAACCTCATCTTTTTCCAGTATCTAGGGCTCTCCTTACCCCATCCTCCCACTACACAGATCTGCTTCTCACCTAGTGTTTTTTGCTCCTCACCTATTTCCTCAACCTGATTCGCCATTTTGCACTTGCCTGCATGTTGCTTTGTAAGCGTTTTGAAGCCCGTGTGTGTGTGTGTGTGTGTGTGTGTGTGTGTGTGTGTGTGTGTGTGTCTCGTAGTCACCCACATGCCGCTGGGATGAATCTCCAAATCAGGCACAATTTTGGGGAGGAAAGTATTTATTAAACTAACAGATCCAGGTGAAGTTAAGGAAAGGTTGGCTCCCTTTCACAGATCCAAGCAGAGACAGATGCCCAGCACCTCCAGAAACAAGCAAGCAACTGTAGCACTGAAACTCACAAAATGGCAGAATTGCCAGACTTGGGTTCCTGCTGCTTTTTTGCATATGTATCCCTAGAATTTTGCATCCAATTTATAAAGGGTGTCATGACCCCAGGAGGCCAGGCCAAAGTGACACTTTCTCCAGCCAGAAGGCTAGAGACAATTTACAATTACAATAAATTCTATTGGGGAACATCTACTCAAACTATCACTGTGTGTGTGTGTGTGTGTGTGTGTGTGTGTGTGTGTGTGTGTCACTCCCAATATAGGCTATGAGCCAGGTGAGGTGGGGCTGCTTTAATATTGGCTCTGCCATCCCTTGCAATAATGTCTGATCGATCCAGGTGCCAACCCAGTCAGGGCTCCATACACAGACCTCAGTGACCCCTGCCTCAGGCCAGCCCCATCTCTCCTACTCTTCTCCAAGGATCTTCAAAGGACCGTGACTTTACTCTTGATATGTCAGATATGTCTCTTGCTGTGATTAATAGATCTCCTTTCAAGCCTAGGACCTGGTATCTGTGGATACCAAATGTTTATTGGAAAGAAAGAATTGGAAGTACAGTATCTAGAGACAGTGGGCCCAGGGCCTGGATGGAGGAGAGAGGGAACAGGATGAGGAGGTGGGGAAGTGGGAGGTTGAGACTGAGCATGTGCTCCTGCATGCACAGGTGCCCTCTGAGCTGCCCCCCAAGGACAGGTTTGTGCCCTGCCTCCTCCCCATGAGAGTTCCTGCCCCACAGTCACAGGACCTCCATCACTAGGCCAGGCCTTCTGAAGTACTTCACAGAATCTTCCTCTTGCCCATCATAGCCTTGGCATGGAAGGTGTCAGCACTCTTCTTGCCCAAAGCGGGAAACTCAGGCTGTCAGTGCCGTCGAAGATAGTAAAAGCTGTGTGTGACAGTACGCAACTCTCATCCTAACACATGGGAAGCTGAGGCAGGAGGGTTGCTGATTTGAGGCCATTCTGGGCTACATTGTGAGACTTTGTCTGAAAAATATGAAGAATAAACAAAAATCAAAGTAAGGAGCAGAGGAGATTGCCCAACTGGTAAGTGCCTGCCTCCTAAGCATGAGGACCTGAGTGCAGATCCCTAGCACCCACATAAACTCCAGGTTGGGGAGTCCCTGGGGCTCCCTGAATAGTGAGTTCTAGCTTCAGAGAAAGAGACTCTGTCTTAAAGTTAAGGTGGAGAGCAACTGAGGATAACCCCCCCCCCATTATTGACCTCTGGCCTCCACACACATACACACATCCATGTGAACCCATGTATGCACACGTGCCCACACACAAGTATGCATACACACACACACACACACACACACACACACACACACACACACACACAAAACGTTCCCCAAAGTAAAGAATAGAGGTCAGTGCCCATACCTCTGACAGTCACTTTTGAACCTGGGGAGATGTAATAATTCTGGTACCTGTCCCACCCTGGGCCCTGACCCCCAGACATCCTGCTTTAACGAACCTGAATGTGACTTAGGCACAACCCCCTTGTGCACAGTCAGGGTCCCATGTGTATGGTGTAGATGCCATTTGAAGGGGACTGTGTGAAAAGCACCTTCCAGGCTGACCCTGGCAGAGTGACAGGAAGGGGACCCAACATGAGAAAAGTTGGTGCTATGGCCATGGTCCTTCAGGAGGTGATGTTGAAATGAGGTGTCTTTGGAACCTTCCTCCTGTTTCTGTGACCTTTCTCATGTCCCCAGTGAGTCCTAGGGTCGCAGCTGTGCAGGAGAAGTGTTGCAGCAGATGGCAGACATGCTTAGTGGCATCTCAGCGCCCTTATTCCAGGAAACTCACAAAGATGAAGAGCTTGGTGGGGCCAGAGTATCTGTCTGTCTTGGGCCTCATCATCCTTGGAACTTGACCAACATAGGGTAATGGTTCTGCCCATGGCATTGGGAGGTCAAGTTCCTGACAGCCCAGCGTGCATCCTCTTTCACAGCTGATAAGATGGACCTAAAGAGGAATACAAATAAATACTTGTTAATGACAATTCCTATGTATAGCTACCATTTATGGACCAATGACAATGATAATGACTCTTCAGTGAGTTGTCACAGCATCTCTCCTAATCTTCCAACAACCTTGTGAGCAGGCGCTACCAGCTCCCATTTTGCAGGTGAGGAAACTGAGGCTCAGAAAAGTTTAAATTTTGCCTAAGGTTAAACAGCATGTATGTGATCAGCCTGTGCCATCCCTCACTGTCTGCACAGCTCGCTGGAGGCCGTTCTCACATGCAGGGTGCAAGATGGGGTTACCTTCTCTGTTCTCCCCAATTCATTAGCTTTCAGCAAATCTTGCAGGAATTGGCTGAGCCTTTCCTATCAACCGTGTTGACTCTGAGAAGCAGCAAGAGTGGTCTTCGGGGAGGCAGCCTTCCAGATGCGAAGGATGAGGGCAGATGTCTATTACCAGGAAGAACCTGCTTGTGGTCTCTGGGGATGGCTGCCTCTGACGTCAGCATCTCTTTTCATCTCTAATTTCTGGGATTCTGGGATTCAAAGCAAACCTCTTTCTTCATGCAGAGCCCAGAGTGATGGCTGAGCTGGACATCTTGAAGAATGTGAAGATGTCAGTTCAAGCTGGCCCCGAGGAAATTAGGAAGAAGAGGATGGGGACAGCCAGTGTCTGCACAGATGCTGTTCTGGCACAGGCCTGACCATGAGTGGTCACGTCTTGTCCATAATCCTAGCTTTTCATAGCCACAAGCCATGGTGGACGTCTCCTGAGCCCTGGGAGCCCCTGCTGACTGGGTCCAGCTGCCTACCAGGGAGCTGACCACAGCAGATGGAATGCTGCCCGTCAGAACATCTGCTGTACCCTCCAGGTGACTGCTCTCTCTATAGCTCTTTTTTCTATAGGTCAAAGAACAACAGATCCCTGTTCAAGTGGGATTCACAGCTGGGTGAGAAGGGTTTGGATGGGATTCAGGGCTGAGTAGAGGAAGTGCTGAATGCGTATTATCCGCCTCTTGAGACCCCATGGGCCTGACTAGTGGATCCTCAAAGGGGGCCCAAGAGGTAGGGCTAGGCCTGCTGGCTCTTCAGGATTCCTGAACAGAGGTGAGGCTAAGGATTACACTCAAGGCTAGAAATAACTTGGGTAATCTTGAGGATGGCTTAGCACCTCTGAACTTCACGTTAGTTATCAACTAAATGGGCGTAACAACTGCTCCATGTAGGTGACACAGGAACCACACAGCATCAAGGTCAAGTGAAAAACCCTAGAGAAATAGAGGGCCTTGTTCTTTCAAAATGCTTCCCTGTACCTGAAGTCAGGAGACAGGGCATCCTCTCATGCATAGCCCTCCCCTGATATTTGCCACCACTGTGCCCACTGTCAGTGCTCCGGAAGAGCCTTAAGCACAGCAAGGACCAGGCCTGTGGTCTACAGATCCTCCACCTTTGCCCCTGCGACCTTGGACTTAGGACTTTTCTCCTGGCGGAAGAGACTCACATCCTTTGAGAGGCTCTGAAAGAAAGGGAACCCAGAGCTGTGAGGTACTAGCCAGGGTTTGGCACCTTGCTTGCCACGGGCCAAGATCCCTAGCACACATTGCCTGGACCCCAAGTATATCTTCCACGAGGTTACGCCTCAACCTTTGACCTTGGAAGGTCCCACATATCTGCATGGCTCCCAATTGGCTGATGGTCAGAACCCGCATGTGCAGGTGGGGTTGGATTCAGTGAAACTTGCCATTGCAATAAGCACCAGCTCTAGACCATGTACCAGGCTGGATTCTGGGAAAGAAGGATGTGTGGCCCATAGGGCCTATCCCTGGCCAGTCTCTCTGGATTTCCACGTGTAGCTGGCTTCTTCAGGGTATCTGCCGAGGCAGAGAGAGACAAGAGACAGAGAGAGAGACAGAGAGAGACAGAGAGAGAGAGACAGAGAGAGACAGAGAGAGAGAGAGAGAGAGAGAGAAGCAAGGATGATATGAGACACCAAGTTATGAATGACTCGGGAAGCTGTAATTAGCTGGTTCTCAGCTGCTGTATTTTTAGATACAAATATTGTCAGCAGGCACTTCCTGGCTGCCCCACAAGCCTACTCCTTTTGGGATCCTCCCTCTTCCTTCCAGGAGGGAACTTACCCTTCTCAGATAGAGCTGGAATTCTGGGAACACCTGGGTGAACCCGCTTTTTTATAAAAACATTTTATTTATTTATTTATTTATTTATTTATTTATTTATTTATTTATTTATTTAGAGAAAGAGACAGAGAGAAAGAATGGGTATGCCAGAGCTTTCAGCCACTGCAAATGAACTCCAGACACATGTGCCACCTTGTGCATATGGCTTTTCTTGGGTACTGGGGAATCAAACTCTGGTCCTTCTGCTTTGCAGGCAGTGCTTTAACCACGAAGCCATCTCTCCAGCCCCTGAGCACTCTTCAAGAACTGAAAACCTCAAGGCTCGAGATGGTGGACTGGTACCCACTGATCTATCTAGCACTTTCTGGGATTCACATGCCAACTAGGGAATCCTGAGGTCAAAAGTATCCCAGAAGGTCTCTTTTCTCCTGTGTCTGTAACTATGCTAAGAGCAAGCCAAGCAAGGGCAAAGTGGCCTGGAGAATTCCTCATGGCGTCTTTGTTTCTCAGGCACAGGGGAGTGAAGCTTCATGGGCCAAAGAAATAAAAGAGCCTTACTACCCAACTTTGTAGATGGGAAACAAGTCACCGAGAGTGCTAACAGTCTAAGGTCCTGCAGGTTCAGGGCCTCTTGCCAAGGGCCAGCTCTCCTGATCTGGGTTCACCTCCAGCTGAGGGATGTAGACTGTGCAGGATGAGGACACCCTTGAGCTTCTCCAGGCTTACAAAGATGTCCTGATGCATGGAAACTTATGGCAAGTGTTCTGCACTTTTCATGGTTGCATAAT
>PVHP010027217.1:0-24028 GCA_004024765.1 Zapus hudsonius | reverse complement strand
GAGGGGGTGGAAAGATTGTGAGAGCCGTGGTGGGGGAGACTATCCAGAGGCATGGCACCCCTCAGTAACAACACACTTGGGCCAGGAGGTCCGGGCTGAGTACTAGGCTATCCAGGGCCCCCTGCCACAAGGACTGATCCAGATGGTACACGGAGGAGGATATTCAGCTGATTGGGGATGGGGAGGGGGGCATTGGGGAATTGGGGATAACAACTCATTGTTTGCCCACTGAATAATGTAACTCATTATGGACAATAAATATATATGCTCCATCCCTGAACTGGACATATGTTGGCCTGAAAGCTGATTTGCCTTGGATATAGAACAAATTAAACATTTGTTTAACTCAGTACATTGTACGTTCCCCTGTTCTCCACAAGGAGGCCTGTAGCAGAAGGGAGATATGGAACTTACCCTCATCTCATTCTTTAGGCTTTTTCTTGGTACGTGTCCGGTTCCACTAAGTTTCAAACATATGTGACTAAATTAATGTGTGAAAAATGCCCTTAATTATCTTCCTAGCTGTGAATGGTTTTAGCACGAGGAGAATTGGTTCTAACATGTTCTCTCTTCTAACTTACTGCCGGGGCCTCTGCTTTCACAGAAGGCGATGGTGTATTTGACCTGTATCTTTTCTCACAACACATGTTCTCTCTTGTATTTATGGCTCGTTATAATCATCATGAAAGTCTAGCTATGTACTCAGTAGGTCCAGAGACCAGCAGAGGAAAAAAGCATTCAATATCATGGAGATTCCTAACAGTCCAGCTATTCTCAGGTTTCATTTGGGGGAAACACAACACACTTTACACTAGAAGTGGGCTAAAGAAACTCTCTGAGTGATATTTTCACTACTTTAAGTGGCGGCCATTTATTTTAAAGTTAGAGAACAATTCCTGCCTGTCAAATGGGAAAAAAAGTTTCATTCACACCGGTGTCTAGAAAACTGAACTTTTGTCCTTACAAAAATATTGTTTAGAAAAATTAAAACAACTCTGACGATGGTTTCAAGGAAAGGACCACAAAGAAAACAGTCTATCATTTTGACATGTAAAACCCATTTCCAAATTTTTATTTTCTTCTACAGACATGCACTGTTTCATCAATGTCATAATAGTTACATCTTTCAAATGAAGTGCCTTTGTCTCACAATGTGGACACAGCTTTAAAAAATACACAGTGACATGGATCTAATTTCTGCACTGATAATGTCAGGATTTTGGCCAAGCTCCTAGAACAGTCTGGGATTCAGCCACACAACCTGGAAAAACAGTGGGAAGTGAATGGGGGGGGGTGTGTGGGGCAGAACGCAGAAAGGTCCCTGAGCTGCTTGGCTGGAAGGCGAAGGGTGAGCTGAAAGCTTCTGTTCTGTGTAAATCTGTCCAGACGGAGTGTTCAGCAGCACCAGGAGATACTGTTGGTGCCAAGGCCTGGCTCTGCCTGGGGGCCCTTCCCAAAGACAGAAACTCCTATGCCCTGAAGGAGACACAAATGAACTTCAATATTCCATTGCGAATACAATTCGTGTGTGCCATCTTTACACATAGAGTAGAGGGGCTCCTGTCTCCTAGGAAAATTTGTTCCTGTTTTGGAGGTTCTAAATAAAAAAGAAAAAACAGACAATCATTTTAGTTGGTGGCTTAAGAGACCAGCAATGTTCTATTGGGCACGTGTGGGCAAGATACAAAAGTCCATGTTTGCACCGTTGAGGGCAAAAATTTAAACCTACTCTATAAGCATACATGCATCTCTTGCTATGCACACAGTTAACATCTGCTTTATTTACATATACATATGTCCATCTATATGACAAACACAAATGTCTGCATCAGCACGCTATGTAAGGACATTGACAAAATATCCGAATTCTAATAGGTTTTATTGTCATTTATTGTGTTCTGCTGCAGGTGCTAACCAAGGTCGGGGTGGAGAGGAGATGCCAGAGCCAGGGCAGAAGACATCTTGTAGCTTTCTTTCTTTCTTTTTTACATCTGGACTTTGACCTGCTCCTTAAAGTAAAAGCTGAGTTGGTCCCAGTGGCTCACAACTGTAATCTCACTAAGGAGACTCAAGTAGAAGGATGGTGAGTTCAATGCCAGCCTGGGATACAGAGTGGAGCCTATCTGAGAAAAACAAAGCAACAACAAAAGTGAAAGTTGAATTTACCACAACACGGAGCTGGAGAATTGCTCTGAATCTTAGTACCCTTCATCTGGGTGCTTTACCAGGTGGGGGCATCCAGCCCCCAGGAGGGTGATTGGAATCTCTTCACTTGGCTTGGCTCTGAGGGGAGGGAGAAGAACTTATTGGTTGATTTCTCGCCAAACCTCAGGGCACCTCAGCTGCTGGAATCCAGGCCCTTGCCTGGAGCCCACCGGGAGATAAGCAAGCCTGTGCCCCCTGCTTTTGAAGAAAGATGTGCCAGGACCCACGAGGGCAACCCCAACAAGGCCAGACTCATAGACTGCCCTCAAGGTCCTGCAGCCAGAGGACATAGTGAGATTAGAGAGACAGCCCTTGGCTGGCTGGGGCTAGTGTCCAGTCTCCCCATCAGGCCATTAACTCCCTGGGGCCATTTTGCAGTGTGCTGACACCTCTCCAGACATTAAACTAGCTGGTTTGGTGGCTGTCCTAGCACAGACCCATGGGGCAAAAATCCATGTATTCTGTAAACTGAGTGTGGTAGCCAGTGTGCATTACACAGTGAGACCTTGTCTCAAAAACAGCACCCTCATCCCCTCCAACATAAATCATTCTATGTATGAGATGGAGAGACGGCTCAGCAGTTAAGGCACTAAACTGACTGTAAAGCAGAAGGACCTGAGTTTAATTCCCCAGTATCCATGTAAAGACAGATGCACAAAGTGGCACATGCGTCTGGAGTTTGTTTGCAGTGGCTGAAGGCCCTGGTGTGCTCATATTCTCTCTCTCTCTCTCTCTCTCTCTCTCTCTCTCTCTCTCTCTCATACACACACACATGAATGCATAAATAAAAATATTTTTAAAAAATAAAATAAATCATTCTATACATTTAAGGCTCCTAGTGCATGTATCATGAAATTCATGCACCTTCACCACAACCCTGGGAGGGACTATTATAATTCTGATTTGGTATAGACCAATGGAAGTTCTTGCTTTTTTATACATCACTCCACACCCCACCCTCATGCACCATGGTATAATAATTTCATCTCTGGCAAAGATTCTGAAATTGAATGTTACATTTTTATCTCTGGGCCAATGCTCTGAAATTGAAGGTTAAATTTCATGGCTTTTATCTGTTGCTGAAACCAGGATGGTGTGATGAAATATGTGCAGTATTACATCTCAGAAATAAAACAAAACAAAACCAAAACCCCAAACCAAAGCCCTCTCTTTAGGACAGCATGATTAAAGCATTTGGGAAGAGACAAGGGAGAGTCCCGGAATCACAGGAAAGGAGTGAGAAGGTCTCTTTGGTTGTCACCAGAGTATTCTTCTCTCCCGCCCCTGCCTCCCAGAATAAATAAATAAAGCATGAGTTGCCAATAAACCTCAGCCTAACCTGAGAAGTGCAATGAGATGGGCAGATTCAGGGAGCACCACCGCCCATTGCTATTCAAGGAACCATTTTCGTACTTTGAAAATAAGCAATTGATCATTTCCTAAATTTTAGACTCCCAGAAGGGAGAGGACATACAGCATCCTTAAATGGCAGACAAGCAGTATTTTTTTTCTCATTTAGAAACGATCTTCCCAGCTAGTCTAAAGAAAATAAATATGAGCCTATAATTTAAAAACCAAACAGCAAAGGAAACTGAAAATCCGCTTACAATTATACACTTAATTCTGTATTTTAATCTTGGACAGGTTGAAGGTATTTTAATAAACGCTAGCAGTCAGAAGGGAAAATGAAAAGAAATGGGGATTTAGAAAATATCATTTTTTTTTCTGCTCTTCTTGATGGCCATGTTGCTCTTGTTGGTTTTTTCTTTAAAACCACGAGGATGGCACAAAAAAAAAACAAGCAAAACCAGGCATGTGTCCATGTGGTCTTGTCTAGCTACGAAAGCTATCTTTGCTTGACTTATTACCCTGGGTTTCTGCTCAGTGTATTTCCGAGGACACTTTGGTGACCCCCTCCCCTTATCTAAGGTCACTGTGCTTGCAGTGATGGGCTCAGCAGCCGGGTGGCAGAACCAGGCATCCTCACAGTCCCTCTCCGCCCAGCAGGACCGGCAGAACTCTTGGTCTCCAGCATTAAGGAAAGCGGGGCAGCCACGTCCTGGACGCAGGCCAGCAGGCCCAGGGGCGCAGCGTCGACTGGTGGGGAGGGCGTCAGCCATCGGGGGTCCGGGGGTCCGTCTGGGCTGCAGCTGCAGGGACCGGAGCTCCTCGCTGACTCGGCTCTTTTCAGAAAACTCTTTTCTTGTCGGATGTGGTTTTCCTTTAATTAAACACTCATGCCCGCGTGTCCGCAGCGCCGCTTCCCCACTCACCCTGCAGCCCCGCATGCATATGATCCGTGTTTGGAAGCGGGTGCTGGCGCGGGTGTGGACCCTGCAGGCGGGCCGCAGGACGGCAGGCATCCTCCTGCCAGATCCATGCCCAGCTCCAGACCTTCCAGCCTGTGAGCCACTCTGGCCTGGAGGCTCCGCAGGTCCCAGCTGCGGCCTGGGTGGTCCAGGTGCTCAGGGTGGTCCCTGGGTTTCCTTCAGGTTCCTTCTTTGCCAGCCTTCGGGGTGATCATTCTGTCAAGATACCCTTTACCCCTTCCCTGGCCTCCTTTAAGGATCTCTCTGGGCCTGGCTTGGCCTTGGGCATTAGGACATCCTGAACTCAGCAGGGCAAGTTAGCCAGGCTCCCCAGACAGCGTGGTCCGGGGTAGTGTCCTCTCCAGAAAGTCTTGGTCCCAAACCCAGCATGGAGCTAGCTTCGGAATGCTGGCCGTGTTAGGGAGCCCCGATGCGATGGGTGAGCCTGGACGTGGTTCTCTAAATTGTCTTTAATAATGCTCCCCCACTTCCCCTGGCCACGAAGCCAGGCCTCCTACGCAGACCCCCAGCCTTAGGAGCGCAGCAGGATGTGGCCGGGACCACCCTGGGACTCGGGCGCCTCCAAATGGGGATCAGGCCACCCCACGCCGAGCGAAGTGGGATCAGATACTCCCGCGTGTGGGTGTTGGTGGAACTGATCTCGCGTGAAAACTTGAATGGTGTCACCGTCGGGGCGGTGGGTGGCTCTCTGGGGTCCCCGCGCTGGCCGCCTTCCTCTGCACCGGGGGCGCCCCGGGCCCCCGCGCCCGGTGGGGAGCGCAGGGAGGGCGGGATGGGGACGCGGGTCCCGCGTGAGGGTTCCACCCGTGACCCGGCTCCGAGCAGTTCCCAGCAGCCGGGGAGCGCTTCCTCCCTCGGTCACCGATCCGGCTGCTGGTCCAGCTGTCAAAACAGGGGGTGTCTCTTTCATTCTGCCTCACAAAGTCCCAAAGGGGAACAGGGGCCTTAAGGCTTGTGTTTGGACACAAGCAATTATCCCTAATTATTCTTTTTCTTTTGAGCCTGCCCGTCCTGCCGGCGAGCCCGCCGAGGACCCGGCCCCGTAATCCTCCCCGGTCGGCGGATCTCAGTGGGTTCCTTGCGGCCCGAGGCCGGGGTGCTTTCATGTCACAGTGGGTTTAGAGCTGATTCAAACTCATTGCGATGGGAGAATTAACCCCGAGGCCCGGGCTTTCAGGGGCCTCTGATAAGAGATTATACGTGTTGATGGCAAGCTTTTCTTGGCAAAATGTTTTCAAAGGGCTTGGAGTTGTTAAATCAAAGCGCCATTGAATTGCTGGGCGGGACCCCCTCCTCCCCCTCCTCGGGCCCTTCCCCCCAACCGCATCTCTTTCCCCTTCATCCCATCACCGTCCAGGAGCCCAAGACTGCCCACCGTGAGCCTCCTAGCCTCCCCAGGACTGCAAATCACGTTCCTTGCTAAGATTTCCCCCTCCAGCCTCAGCCTTGAGGATTGTTTTTGTAGGCGCTCTCTGGACTGGGCACCTTGGTACCCCATCCCCGACCCCTCTCCCTCCCAGTCTCTCACACTAGCATGTTGTGGTCAAGAGAGCATATGTTCCAGATGAAGGATTCTACCCCAACCACCCCCACCCCCCAGATACACTGATTTATAGAAAAGAGGTGACAGGTGGTATCATGAGGAGAAAGGGAGTTTTTCTTGCCCCCACCCCACCCTAAAGGTCAGGAGCATCAGAGGGGGGCACCTGGGGTTAAAATGTGTCAAGGGTAGAGAACAGATGTCCCTGAGAATCTCTGGGTTTTGTCCTGAGGAATCTAAGTCACTAATGACAGAAAGCTAGGGATGGAGGATTGTGTGGATATGGAGTGAACTGTGTGGAGTCTTTATTCCAGGAATTGGGTCCAATCAGATATTGCAAAGGGTTATCACATACTCTTCAGGGCCATGCTTGGGTGCAGAAGGAAATGCGAAATTTATACAAGGGCTTAAAACACCCTACATATAGGGGCTTCAAAAGACCCACGGGATCTCACCATCTCTCCCCTTGAGAAAAAAATATTTTTTAATGTGGAATATGTAAAACTGACATTGTTTCTGTCACTCTTTTTGCATATTTTTGTCAATAATTAGGTACATTATATGGGCAAGTCTTATGATGGTACCTCCATTTCCTTCCTCCTTTTCCCCAACCAGCTGGGGACCCTCCTCAATGGGCTTGCTGGACCAGTCCGTGGGATAGAGGGTCATGGATTGTTCTCTGTCACTCTTAATCCCTTAACCCACATGCACACAGATCACTCTCCGTTGGTCCATTTCCATAGCTAGACTTCTTGGCAATGCTGACCTTCATGTCTCTAACACCCCAGGCCCCACTGGAACCCAGTTCATTGCCCGTTTGCTTGCCTGGATTTCTTTCTTCTCTTGTCCTGTGGGTGAAGCCTTTCAGGAAATAGACTGGTTATTGAGAGAGCTGACTGTAGACTGCAGTCCTACCACACAGGATTGGGCACCATTCACTGCCTCCATCACCCACTAGAATCCCTGAGCCTGTCAGCCTCTGCGCTGGGGTGCCTCACCTACAACCTTTACTTTTTTTCTTGGGACTCTGGCCACTATAAAAACCCAGTGTGCCTGACCATGAACTTGCTCAACTTATAACAAAACTTTGTACTGAGTTGACACCATTTTGTCTGCCAGCATTCTGAAGGATAGATAAATTGGTTTCTTGATTGATTTTTCTACCTTTTTAAAAAAATTTTAGTTAATGAGCTCTGTTGGACCCTGTAAGAAGCAAAATTCAGTTTTGGCTTATTGTTTTAGGTTTCTATGGAATCTTTGGCCCTGTGTCTCTTAGTAGCTAGCTAATATGGGTCCCTCTCCTTTTCCTCCTCTTCACTAGGGTTATCTCTAAGAAACATATGACTGTTGTAATCCTAATCTAGTTATATAGTAACATTTTATTTAAAAACTTGAGTGAAAACAAGAACAGGCAAGTTGTGTGACATCAAACTGCAAAGCTTCTGCACAGTGAAGGGAACCAGAGAAGAGATAAGCCATCAAGGGAGAGACAATGTTTGTAAATCACACATCAGATAAGGAACTGGTATCCAAAATACACAAGGAACCCAGAGTACTCAACAATAAGAATAATCCAACTTTAAAAAATGAGCAAAGGACCCCCAAGACCCCACATTTTATCCAAAGATGATATAAAAAGGGATGGCCAACAAATATATGAAAAATGCTCAACATATTTAATCATCAGAGAAATGAAAATTAATACCCAATGAGCTATAGAATGGCTATCATACCTATCATACCATTATCTATCCATCTATCTATCTATCTATCTATCTATCTATCTATCTATCTATCTACCTACCTATCTATCTATCAATCATCTATTTATCTAATCTATCTACTATCTATCTATCTATCTATATCTATCTATCTATCTATCTATCTATCTATCTATCTATCTATCTATCATCTATCTATCTATCTATCAACGAAAGAGGTCAGGTTCGGTGGCACATGTCTATTTTCCCAGGACACAAGAGACTAAAGAAGGAGGCCACTTCTTCTATGGGTTACATAGTGAGACTGTCTTAAAATAACTAGAAAAGAAATAAAAAAATAAAAAAATAAATGAAAGATAGTAAGTTTTGGTGGGGAGGTGGAGAAAAGGAAACCCTTATACAATGTTCATGTTGTGAATTGACACAGACATAGACAATTATTCAAATAACTAAAAGCAGAATTATTAGATCCGACAAATTCATTTCTGGGCATACATGTACAGGAATTGAGATCAGTATGCTAAGTGACGACTGTACTCTCCTGGGGACTATAGTATTAGTCACAATGCTAAATATGGTTGCTCAGGGATGGGGAGGAGAATTTGGGGAAATGGGGAGTAATTGATTATAATGGGGTTTCTTTTTTAATATTTTTATTTATTGACTTGCAAGCAGAGACACACACAGAGGAGAGAGAGAGACACATACACACACACACAGAGAGAGAGAGAGAGAGAGAGAGAGAGAGAGAGAGAGAGAGAGAGAGAGAGAGAGAGAGAGAGAATGGGCACGCTGGTGCCTCTAGCCATGGTAAAGAAACTCCAGATGCCACCTTGTGCATCTGGCTTTACGTGGGTACTGGGGAATTGAACCCAGATCCTTAGGATTTGTAGGCAAGCACTTTAACCTCAGGGTTTCTTTTTGAAGTGATAAAAAAATCTAAAATTGTAGTGATGGGGGCACAGCTCAGTGAATATACTAAACACCTTTGAACTATCTACTTTACATGGATGACTTGTAGGGTATCTGAATTGTCTTGGTCTATTTCGTATTGCTACTATAGCAAAATCCCAGATACCAGGATATCTGTACAGAAGTTTCTTTGGCTTGCAGCCAGGAGGCTCGGAAGTCCAATAACATGGTTGTGGGCATCTCTCAGCATCAGGGGAGGGTCTTCTTGCTCTAACATAGCATCGTCAGAGGCATCATCTGGCAAGACAGTGAGTATGCCAGCTTGGATCCCTCTTCCTCTGCTTTTAAAGCCACTAATGTCATCCCGAGGGTCCAATGCTAGAGACCTCTCCTAATCCCAAGTGCTTCCTAAAGGCCCCACCTGCAAATATAATTAACATATGAATGTGTTGATTAGTTTTTCTAAACATGAATTTGGGAAGGGGGTATATTTAAAGTGTAGCATGGATAAATAAAAGCAGGGTTTGAGGATTAGCAGTGGTTGGGGGGGGAGGGCTATTTGCAAATTTCACTCCAGAAGTCCTGTTTGAAAAGACGACATTTGAGTAACAACAACCCATGCAGGTGGGGGCAGGGGAATGCCATGGAGTAGAGGGACCAGCAGAGCTCTGCACCAAGATCCAGCAATACAAGAAGACTGCCTGGCACAAAAGGAATCATCTCTATCACATCTGCCAGGGCCCTTGAGACAGGACAACTCCAGTGCTGCTCTCACTGTAAGCCTGACAACCTGCTCCAGGGAGAGGGCAGGAGACACTAAGTGCGTTCAAAACTCATCAAAGCAGAAACTCAGAGAACTCAGAGGGCGTAACACTAAAGGACACATAACACTCTCTCCAAGGCTCAGGGAACATTGCAGAAAAGGAGGCAGAAAGACTGTAAGAACCATGAGATGGGAAGGAGTATCCCGAGGCATTCCTTCCCTATCCTCCAGAGACTAACTGATGTATTCATAACCCACTGAGGAGGCCCCTGTGAGATGGGGTGGAGGAGAGGATCTAACCCAATGGGAGTATGACCAACAATGGCAATATGGTCATACAGCAAAGTTCATAATACAAAAGCAACCAATTATACTCCTTAACATTAAAAAAGAAGCAGAGAGTAGAAGAGTGGTTACCAGGAGTTAAGAAGTGTCCGACAAACAAGGATGGTTAGTGGGGGTGGGGGTGCGATTGTATATCTATGGTTGACAGTAATTGACAGCTAATTATATTTCAAAGTAGCTACTAGAGAACATTTGGAATATTTCCAATACAAAAGCGTGATAAATATTTGAAGCAATGGATATACCAATTACCTGGATCTGATCATTATACATTGTATACACGGACTGGACCATCACATCCTATCCAGACATGGTAATCTGTAATCCTAGCATGTGGGAGGTAAAAGGGGAGGAGGGTCAGGAGTTCAAGACCAGCCTTGGCTATACAGCAAGTTTGAGGTCAGCCTACATGAGATTCAAAAAACAAAACAATCACATCATATTGTACTCCACAAATAGGTACTATTATTCATGTCAATGATTTCTTTTGAGGTCGATGAATAAAGAAAGAAAGAAAGAAAGGAAGGATCTCACTCCAGCCCAAGCTGCCCTGGACTTGCTCCTGTAGCTCCAGGCTGACCTCCAACTTAGAGTGATCTTCCTACCTCCACGTCCTGAACGCTGGGATTAAAGGAATACACCACCATGGCAGGAAAAAAAATTAAAAATAAATCTTTATAAAAAGAAAGAGAAAATTTCATTTTAAATGGAAGGAATAATTTAAATGCTAATGGAAATGAGCTGGTAGAATAGGATGTCCTTTACCAGCCTTAGAGAAATAAGAGGATGTATTATCTAGTTTTGAGATGGAGATTCTGATTTATAGTGACTGCTCCTAAGATAATGTATCAGTTACTTTCTCATTGCTGAGACAAAATACCCAAATGAGAAACAGTTTGAGGAAGAAAATGGTTTATTTTTGGCTTATGGTTTCCAGGGGAAGTCTATCTTGGTGGGGGAAACATGGCAGGAACAGGAAGTCAGGGTCAAATCAGTGGCCAGAATGCAGAGAGTGAGGGATACTGAATGCTCCCCTCGCTTGCTTTCTCCTTTCTACACATCCAGGCCCTCCACCCATAGGAGAGTGCTGCCTTCAGTGAGGGTGGGTCCTCCCACCTCAGTCCAATCTAGAAAACCCCTCACAGACATGACCACAGCATTGTTTCCATGCTGATTCTAAATCCTGTCAAATCAACAACCAGAGATTAACCATCACAAACAATATGCGAGCCTATTGGTTGGGAGGAAGGCAGAGACAATAGTGGGAATCAGTGGATATTCTCTTCTGATTGCTTCCATTGTGGGCAGCGAGGTAAGCATAAAGGCTTTCAGTGAGTGAGAGTATTGAGGAGGGAATTTGAGAGAAAAGGAAAAGGTACGTAACTGAAGAAAATGTCTCCCAGTTTGGTTAGGCTGGCTGGCCGATGAACCCCAGAGATCCGCCTGTCTACATCCCCAGTGCTGGAATTACAGACACCACCAGGCCTGGCATTTTATTTGGGTCCTGAGTCTTGAACTCAGGTCCTCATGTTCGTGAGCCAAGTGCCTTATTAATTAGCTGAGCTATCTCCCAGAACAGGTATAACTCTTTCACCAGGGATGCTTTCATTTTGATACACACACACACACACACACACACACACACACACACACACACACATCTGAAGCAATTAGTGTTTTTATTACTTCTGAAAAAAATTTCCACTATTATATTTTGTGCAATAAACCTTTTTATTGAGATATGTTTCACACGCCATGAAGTTAATCTGTGTATATTATTCATAGCTTTAGGACATTCACAGTTATATATAACCACTGACATCCATTATCATTTAAATATTGTCTTTCCACCAGTCATATGATTCTGTTTCTGGAAACACATGTTTTCGTACTAGAATTTGAGGAAACCCTTCCCCTTCCACTGAAGCTTTAATTGAGATTGTTAGGCAAGGAAATTAGAGGGAAAGAAGAAATTTATAGGTAATAAATGCTGGATTGGAGGATGTGGGCTAGAAATGTGACAGCCATAAATTTCTCAAAACGAAGACCTAGTCACAGTTACCCGCACTCTGCCACAGCCAGCAGGAAGTCACCACATGCTCGCCACATGGAGACTGTCCCTGTGAAATGGATGGCTGAGTCCTAGGTTGGCGGTGGGCAGGCTGGCTCCCAGAAGGGGGCAGGACTGGGCCTGATCTTCTCATCAGGTAGGTGTGTCACTCTGGCAGACAGAAGCTACACCTTGACACTGACAGTGTCCCTCTTGTGCAGGCAGGGCCACCAGGCAGAGGGTAGGAAGCAGACAGAACTCTGAGACCAAACGCAATAGATGGAAGCAAATAAAAAGCACAGACATTTTGAAAAGGCAAAAAGCTGAGGCAGGAGGGCTGAAGGGGTAGCTTAGAGGTAGAGTGCTCGTCTCGAAGGTAGGAGACCCGAGTCCTGTTCCCAACATTGAAACAAGACAGCAAGACAGAACTGGAGAGACAGAATTGAACATTGTATATCAAATAGAAAAACTAATTACAGGGCTGGAGAGATGGCTCAGTGTTTAAGGCACTTGCCTGCAAAGCCCAATGACCTGGGTTTGATTCCCCAGGACCCAAGTAAAGCCAGGTGTACAAAGTAGTACGTGCATCTGGAGTTCATTTGTAGTGGTTGGAGGCCCTGGCACACCCATTCTGTCTGTCTATCTATCTTTCTTCCATCTCTCTGTTTACAAATAAATAAATAATTTTTTTTAAAAAAACTAATTACATAAAATACATTTATCTAAAGAGTCAGTGGTATTTTGACTTAGACATATGTTAAATATAGTAATAAATGCATTTTATGTTTTTTTATTTTGTCTTATTACTAAGCATCAGACCCAGCCAGGGCATTTGGCCTACTAAACATGAACCCTACCACTGAGATATACATCCTGCTCTTATATTGGTATGCTAATAAGAGTCACTAAACGAGAATATGATAATTTTAATGTATATGCAAATCAAAACGCTAAAGGACAGCAAAAAAGAGACAAGGATTCTTTCTTGAGTCAGTATCTAAATTCATATAAAGATACATTCAACACATTTCCTGGAAAATCTCAAACGATGCTGACCTCAGTAATGTAAATGACATTGAAACATTTTGGACAATACAAGAAATGAAAATGAGATAAGCAAATGTTTTAAATAATCGAGCAAAACCTCATCTTTGGCAGATGATTCTGTATCAATAAAATATAAAGAAAATGACTAGAAATTGCTTTGAAATGAGGAATACATGAAGCAAATGTTCATTATCCCAAGGTTAATTGTAGTTTTAGCACAATGCCAGTTAAAAATCCAACACAATTTTTCCTGTAACCCTATGAAATTTTAATAAAATTTATAACAGAAATATAAATAGGAATATCAAAACATTTTTTAAAAGAGAGGCTATGAGGGCTATCAGCTTTGAAAATAATGTGGGAACAACAATTAAAACAAGATCCAATATTGAAGTAACAGTGAACTTAGCTATCAATTAAGTTGACTCAAAAAGCCCAGAAATAAATCTTACTGTACATCAGAATATGACATGTAATGAGGAAGTTATAACCAGAGTGACATACTTGAATAAACCCTATTGAGGTAACTGATTACAAATTATAGGGGGAATTTATGTTCCCACCACACCCCTTAACATGTTATGTGTAACTAAATAAACAGAAACAAAACTCATGGATAAACACACGGAAGCAGGAATCAATCCTTCTCAGCTCCTTGGAGGTGTGGACATGTTACATGCTTTAAAACGACAGAAGGAATCAGCAAGAAACAACGAGCAGATTTAACTCCACTAAAAATTTGATAGTTTTGTACAAACAAGACCCAATTCAAATAAGAAGACATGGTTAATACATTTGTAGTATGAGTGTGTGTGTTTACTTATCCACAGTCAGAAATAGAGTTAATATGTGTAACCCCACAAAGAGTTCCCTCAGAGCGGAAGAATAACTTGTGTATGCACACAGTAGAATTCAACTTAGCCATTAAAACGAATGAACTGAATCTTATTTTTTGTCCAAAAATCTAAAAGAACAAGCTTGGAGTATTATCAGTCAAATTTAGAAACTCACAAATCAATAAATCAATACTGTGGGAGGGAGGGAGGAAGGATGAGGGAGAGAGGAAGAGAGAGAGAGAGAGAGAGAGAGAGAGAGAGAGAGAGAGAGAGAGAGAGAGAGAGAGAGAGAGAGAGAGACCCAGGTGTGGAATGGGAAGACAAATGGTAACTGAGAGCTGTTTCTTCTGGAATTGTTAACAGAGTCCAGGAAGATGACAAAGAAACTTACTGTTATTTTTTCCATATATATGAAATATTCCATTAAAATGAATTTCTAAAAAAAAAAACCCTCCTAAACATGTGTGTGGAAAACCTCCCAAACAACTAACTCACAGAAACTAATCCACACATAAGAAAGATGAAGACCCACAATGACTCAGGGAACTGAGCGGAAGAGGGGCAGAAGGATTGTAAGAGCCATGGTGGGGGAGAATGTCCAGAGACATGGCCCCCCTCAGTAACAACATACAAAGGGGGGGGGGTGGAACCGGGTTGACTCCTAGGCTATCCATAGTCCCTGCCCCATGGACTGATCCAGACTGCCCATGGAGGAGGATACCCAGCTGATTGGGGACAGGGAAGAGGGAAATCGGGGAACTGGGGACACCAACACATTATTTGCTCATTCAATGTATCTAATTTTGGATAATAAAAAATGGAAAAAAGGAAAGATGAAGAGCTTCCTTAGCAATCAGAGAAGCTAAATTAAACTGGAATTCCAATCGCCTCCACTAAATTAATAAAAAGGAATAAAAAGCATTGTCCCACGTGGTCCACAAATTAGGACGATGCTTTAAAAAACCCAGGTGGCAGGGGGAAGCTTGACTTTTGGGAGTGGACATGAGCTCATCCAGGGCAGAACCAGGCAGCAGTGTGAGATTCCTCGACTGTCATTTTCTTTTCTTCACGCCTCTCACTCTGAAAGACCTTCACACTTCCTCAACACAAAGCAAACACATGAAAGTAGCTGAGGTTGGGGTCTGGACCTCAGGGTTTCCCAAATAACCAGATCTTAATCCGTAAATGTCCCTCAAATAAAACCCCTAATTCTCAAATAGCCTCCAAGTCCTCAAACACTCAAGACAATTCATAATCCTGCAAATCAAATCCAGACCTTCTTTGAGCTGCACATCCAATCCACCCATCAGCATGTGGGGCTCCAGTGAGTGCACACACACACACACACACACACACACACACACGTGGGTTTTGTTCTTAAGGGCTTACCAGTGACGCCCCTCTTTGTGAAACAGCACCCCTCTTCCACACCAGGGACAGGGACATACGCTAAGTCACCGTCATCAAGAGCTGGCCTTTGCCATTTGTTTGACAAGAATGGTGGGTGGGTGGGTCCACGGGAATAGAGATGTCAAGACAGTGGGAGGCATTTTTATTTTTGTGTTTGTGTTTCCACAAGGGAGTCCTGAATATATTGCATTTCTGGCTCGCCTCAGTTCTTCAAGCCCTTTCTTTGGGATCACAGTGTGCTGTGAGGTTCTTTATCCCCCAACCCCTCCAGGGTGGTCAAAAAGTGACAGCAAAGAAAAAGCTGCACTTCCTTTCAAAATCTAAATATTTGAGTTCCCCAGTAAACGGAGACATGTTTGTGTGACAGTTCTCACCCACGGAGACCTAGTGGTGGTGATTTCAAACCCAAGTAAAAGGGAGGCTGGCAGACTGCAGATTCAAAGACTTTAAAGGAGAATGTCCACACGTCCCGTGTGGATTGACAGGGGTGGATTTGGGACACTAGAAAGTATGAGCTAGACCAGAGCCACCAGCTCGGAGCAGGTGCTTTGGGGA
Organism: Zapus hudsonius; assembly: GCA_004024765.1. Lineage (NCBI taxonomy): Eukaryota > Metazoa > Chordata > Mammalia > Rodentia > Dipodidae > Zapus > Zapus hudsonius. The sequence goes on along the minus strand of PVHP010027217.1, from coordinate 8,314 downwards.
CAGGGAATGGCAGGAAAGGGCCACCCCCATTCCTCAGGCTGCACCATCCGTTTTACAGTCTGAGCATTTTACATGGACTCACTCATGGTGCCTTCCCCAAAGCCAAAAACCCACAGGAAGCTAGGCATTACCATCTTGCAGTCCAAGAAACTAAGGCCCAGAGAGGTTGCAGGGAAGCATCAGAACTGGCCTCTCACCAGGAATTCTAGTTAGAAGCTCTCAGTCCCTGTTCCACAGTGCAAATCCTGGATGGAAACCAGATGGGCAGAGGGGAAGGAGGAGAAGAAAGAGTTAAGCTGAATGTTCTGGGTGGATGGCACCCAGGTGCCTTTCAGTTCAGAGCAGGGAGGGCACTCCCTCGGTGCCCTCGGTGCTGGGAGCTGTGGGGCTTCCCAGCTGAGCAAAGTTTATGCTCTGTCTGCCCCCTAAGGCCTCACACTCTGCTGAGACAGACAGGCTCAGAGGAGCTCAGAGGACAAGATGGATGGCTGGGTCTGCCCACAGGGGCCTCTGGGAGCCAGCAAAGTTGTTTTTAAACCTAAACCTTTTATTTTACAATAGTTTTGGGCTTATAGAAAAATGACAACTATAAGAAGACAATTCCCAGGTGTGCCACACAGTTCCTCCTGTTATTCGCATTACACATTAATGTGTTGTATTTGTTACAATTAATAAGCTTATATTCATGCATTGGTCTTTTATTTATGACATTCATTTATTTCTTTATGTGTGTGTGGGGGGGATGCACCAGCGTCTCTTCCCACCGCAAATGAACAACAGACACTTGAGCCACTTTTTGCATCAGGCTTTATGTGAGTGACTGGAGGATTGAACCTGGGCCAGGAGGCTTTCAAGCACTGAGGCATCTCTCCATGGGTACTGGGGAATCGAACCCTGGTTATCAGGCTTTGCAGGCAAGTGCCTTAACTGCTAAACCATCTCCTCAGCTCCCACATTGTTTTTTAAAATTTTTATTTGCAAGCAGAGAGGTGCAGAGAGAGGGGGGTGGGGATCTGCACACCAGGGCTCTTGCCACCACAAACTCCAGACACATGCACCCCTTTGTGCATCTGGCTTACATGGGTACTGGGCAATTGAACCAGGGTCCTTAGGCATTGGAGGCAAGTGCCTTATACCACTGAGAAATCTCTCCAGCCCCTGCATTGTTTTGTTTTTTTTTTTCAAAACACTTTTTAGGTTAGCATACAAAGTAATAGGTTTCATCATGGCGCCTCCATACATATGTGTCATTATATATTGCTTTTATTCATTTCCTTCCCACACTGCTCTGCCCTGTGCCCACTCCCATACCTTTGTTCTTTATAAATTCATATTTCCTCAGGGTTTACCTAATGCTCTTCTCCATTACAGGATTGCACCCAGGGCACCATTTTACACGTATTATTTTTCCGTAGATTACAATAGTTTCTCAGAAACTATTTACTTGTTTTGGGTGATATTGACAATCTTGAGGAACATTGGGCAATATTTTAGATGCCACTCAGCTGAGATTTCATGCTTTTCTTGTGGTTATGCTTGAGGTATGTTTTGGTGGAAGGGTTGGCATTATGGAAGGCTGTAGACTGCAGATTTGGGCACTTTGGGAGAGCCAGTTTCTCAGCCCACCACCGGCATATGGCTCAGGCTGGCTCCCAAGGGGTAATGGTGGGCAGGCAGAAAGGCATTTGAATCAAAGGGCTCTTGGTGACAGTGAAGACACAGCACTGTCTTAGGCGTGTTTCAAGAGGGTGGAATGATGGTTGATGGGTTTGCAGGACTTAGTGATGGGAGGGTACTGTGTGAAGAATACATTCACAGGCAAGAACAAGACAGGATTATCATTATCTTTTAAAGATTTTATTTTAATGATTACCATCTTAGTTTTGAAACATTATTTATTTACTTGCAAGCAGGGAGATGTGTGTGTGTGAGAGAGAGAGAGATTGAGAGAGAGAGAGAGAGAGAGAGAGAGAGAGAGAGAGAGAGAGAGAGAGAGAGAGAGAGAGAGAGAGTATGGGCACACCAGGGCCTCTAACCACTGCAAACAAACTCCAGATGCATGCACCAATTTGTGCATCTGGCTTATGTGGGTATTGGGGAATTGAACCCTAGTCATTGGGCTTTGCAAGCAAGCACCTTAACCACTGAGCAATCTTTCCAGTCCACAAAATAATATTATGAAGAAGGAAATGTGAACTGGAAGGACTGGATGCACATGGCAGTCTAATGTTTCTGGTCCAACCCAAAACCTCTGAGCCTACAGAGTGGTTCCTCCCCCAGACCTGTACTTCCACAAGCGTGACCCATCCCGGAATGTATTCTTAAGGAAGAGGAAAGTGTGAGTTCCTAAGCTTTGTATATTGCTTGAACTGTTTGGTATCTTTATGATTTAATTTGGTGCATGACTTCATTCTTTCCTAAGGCAATTTTTAAGAATAGAATTATAAAAACTCAACACTAGAATGAACCAGTGGGATTTTGGTCAATTCTACAAAACCATAAAATCTATACACATACTGAACAAAGGCATATAAAATATCATACATTTCCTTTTTAAAAACCAGTATAAAATCACTTAGGGTTCATGTAATATTTAAGGCAAATTAAGTATCGCTTCATCTGTTTCTTTTTGAATCAGAGAATTTAAAGATACTTTAGGATAATCTTAAGGAAGCATTAGAAAGTTACAATGGTACCTGTTTGAATAGTAGAGGCTATTATATTGCTTTAGTAAATGTACATGACTATTTTAAACTAAGAGTTCATTGTCTTATTAAAGTCTGAGAAATATTAGGAGCTGTTATTACATGATGATATTAGTTTGACTTTCTCCATATAACAGAGACTTTTTTTTTTTGGTTTTTCGAGGTAGGGTCTCACTCTAGCCCAGGCTGACCTGGAATTCACTATGTAGTCTCAGGGTGGCATTGAACTCACAGCGATCCTCCTACCTCTGTCTCCTGAGTGCTGGGATTAAAGGCGTGAACCACCACGCCTGGCTCATAAAAGAGACTTTTAAAACAGTTCAAGAAGTGCTAAGAGTTACATCCTTTTGGTTTTATTTGGTCTACTTACCTCTCCCTGTCCCTAGTCTCCCCCATTCTGATGACGTTCTTTACCCAGAGATCTAGCCCGAGACGACTGAGACCAATGGGGAATCAAGTCTAGACCAGCTGAGCAAATCCTTCTTCCAAGAGTAATTTCTCTTCAGACAAAGAGAGACTGAACCAACCTGTTAATGGACGGTGATAGGGCCGGGGCTGGAGTCAGTCCATATGCAAGTTGAAGTCATGAGATGCTCTGGTCTAGTAGAATACCAGCAGAACCAGTAGAAGCCACTCTGTGGAGAGAAATGGGAGAGCAAAAGCAAGGCACAGAGAGAACCAGGGCATGAGGGAAGAGGAGAGAGCTAGACCCAGTCTAGACCCCTCTTGCAGATATCACTGATTTTATGGCCCTGGATGCCTGTGACATTGCTTGTTCATTACTTTATTAAGCTTCTTACATGGTTTCTTACATGGGGTTTCTTCCCTTGCAATCCAGACGGAAACAAATGACATGTATCAAAGGTCAACTGGTCCCCATCCCTTCCCCACCATCCCAAGCCACCCAGACTTCACGGGGAATCTCATGGTGACACAAGGAACTCCATCTTTCCTCCCTGGGATTGTCCACCTCTACCTTCCCAGTCCAGCCAGATCCTTTCCACCCATCAAACCGCAGCTCAAGTGTCACCTGACTTCCATGTATGTCCCTGATACCACCCTTCCTCTCGCACTCAACACACTTGGTTTGTGTTGCTTCTGAGGCCCAGCTCTCAGACTGCCCATTGCCTGCCTGAGTCTGTTTCTCCTATATGGATCTCTTCTCCACCCAGGGCATGGAAGATGCTTTTTATTTACTTTTGGTGTTCACATGGGGCACATGTGAAATTAATAACGAAAGGTTAAAATCTACCAAGTGCTTCTAATGTACCATGTAGTTTATAAAATTAGCTTGCTAATTCTCAAAATCATCCTAGGAGGCAAGCCATAGGGTGAAGCTAAGTCAAGTGTATTGCCTGGAGTTGGACCTGTAGCTTACTGATGGCAGAGGCCAGGTTTGAACCTAGGCAGCCTGACTCCAGGTGCCGTGGTTGGAATCTCAGCACATGCAGACCTGGGAGCTCGGAAAACTCACCCTTATCTGTGCTCCATTCTACAATACCTGGACCACTGGGCCACTGGGCCACAGAACTGGGGCACAGACATTGCTCAAAACCCATTGGAAATTTGGAGCCCCAATGGGAAGTACCACTGGGGTGTGTGTTAAGCATGCAAATCAGCATGCCACGATTCCTCTTTCAGAATTGTTTTTGTTATTATGAACTTCCCAGTATGAGCACCTTGGTTATATCCCATCAGGCTATACCCTTATATCCCCTCTCCCACCCTTGCTCCACTGAGGGCCCTCCTCCATAGTCATGAATGTACCAGCCTTAGTGCAAGTGATGCACCTTCCCACCCTGTGGCTCTTACAATCTTTCTGCCCCTTCTTCTACAATGTTCCCTGAGCCTCGGCGGGTGTGTTATATAAGTTTATTTTAGTGTTGATTCTCTGCAGCCTCTGAATTTCTGCTTTGATGAGTCTTGCGTCTCCTCAGTGTCTTCCTCCATCTCCCTGGAGGAGGTTGTCAGGCGAGCAGTGAGAGCAGTTCTCTCTGTAGTGTCTCCTGGGCCCTGGCAGATTGATAGAGATGACTCGTCTCAAGCTAGGCAGTCGGCCATCTTTTCTTGTCATATTGATGGATCTTGGTTCTCTCCAGTTTTCGTTGCCATCTGTCTAAGAAAAAAAAATCTCCAACCATGAATGCACAGGAGTGGCATAGAATTCTAAGTGCCAGGTTTACAGGCATGTGAAACCAGCTGTGGTGGTTAGAGATGCAGGTGTCCCCCATAAACTTAAGTGTTCTGAATGCTTGATCCCCAGCTGATGGCAATTTTGGAATTAGAACCTTGTTGGAGGTGTGTTGTTGGGGGTGGGCTTGTGGGGATTACAGCCAGCTTCCCCTCACCAGTGTTTGGCACACTCTCCTGCTGCTATTGTCCACCTGATGTTGGCCAGGAGGTGATGTCCAGCCTCTGCTCATGCCATTGTTTTCCCTGCCTTCATGGAGCTTCCCCTCGAGTGTGTAAGCCCAAATAAAGCCTTTCCTCTACAAGCTGCTTCTGGTTGGATGTTTGTCACAATAAGAAACGGACCGCAACACCAGTGCAGGCTTCATTGCAGACTTCTCAAGGGCCGGATGGAAGGCTGCCCTGTCGCCTGCCCCTGCCTCCCAGAGGACTGACTTTGCTCTCCTTTATAGCCTCCTGTCTTATGATTGGTTCTCTGGAGTCCAGCTAAGTCATTTCTCAGAAATTTCGTGATGGGCGTGTGATCCATGCCTTCTCATGCTTTCTAACTCTTGCGCCTATGGATCTTCCCAAGGTTCAGAAAGAAATGCCTCACGTTCCACGGACGATGCGTGCAACTTGACTCAGCTTTCGAGAAAAATTGCCTCTTTGCCGCTCCCTTCTCTCTCCCCTTCCTCACCCCAGGAGGAGCCCTGAATCTATTTATGGACAATGTTCACGTTCTAGAACTCATCCTGCCAGAATCATTTTCCTAATGGGAAATCTAATGGGGCCCCCCACCGACAAAGAAGACCACCCCATCTGCAGCTAGGGACAAGAGACACTCCCAACCCAGATGGAAAGAGACGTAGCAGATCGTGGCTTGATGTATATTCATTGCTTATTTAACATTTGAACATCTTTATTTTTTTTTCTGAAGATATTTCTATTGCGCTCACTTGTAGAGTCACCATCTGGAAACTGTTAAGCCTCGCCCACTGAGGTAAACCCCTATTGCGTATTTTGCCTTTAATGTGAGCCCCAGTGAGCATCAGTGTGTATCTCTATGTTTAGCACAGTTCTCGCCAAGGCAGCCCTCAAACACATGACACTCTCGAAATAAATCGGTATGACACAGATCCGTTAGCTACCCCTCCTAATTGCTGCTAACAGAGTTTAAATGGACTCTCAGGAACCTCTACAGCTTCTCCATGTGAGGCCCTTTGATATTCTGAAGCAGTGATTCTGTTTTTTTAATATTTAAATATTTAATTAATTAATTTATTTGCAAGCAGAGTGAGAGAGAGAGAGAGAGAGAGAGAGAGAGAGAGAGAGAGAGAGAGAGAGAGTTTGAGCATGCCAGGGTCCCCAGCCACTGCAACTGAACCCCAGATGCCTGTACCACTTTGTGCTTCTGGCTTTACGAACCGAGCCCAGGTCACTAGGCTTTGCAGGCAAGCATCTTAACCGCTGAGCCATCACTCCAGCTCCCTTGGTTCTGGTTTTAAAAACTCATTTGATGGGCTAGGGTTGTAGCTCAGACATAGACCATGTATTTAGTATGTACAAGGTCCTAGGGTCAATCCAGCTTTCTGCCCTCTTAAATAAAACCTCCAAACAATGCATTTATCTTATTACAGGCAATTGAAAAATAAACTTTAATTATTTACTTTCAAGAAAAAAGAGAGCAAGAGAGTGAGTAGGGGCCATCTAGGGCTTCTTGCTGCTGCAGACAAACTGGCTTTATGTGGGTCCTGGAGAATCGAACCCAGGCTGGCAAGTTTTTTTTTCAATATTTTATTTATTCATTTTCAAGCACAGAGATACAGAGGGAGAGAGAGAGAGAGAGAGAGAGAGAGAGAGAGAGAGAGAGAGAGAGAGAGAGAGCACCAGGGCCACCACCTTGTGGTTCCGGCTTATGTGAGTCCTGGGGAATTGAACCTGGGGCCTTAGGCACTGGAGGCAAGTGCCTTAACCGCTGAGCCATCTCTCCATCCCCAGGCTGGCAAGTTTTGCAAGTAAGCACATAACCATCTCCCCATCCCAACAATCATTGTTTTTAAATTGGGCTGAATCTTGTCCAAGATGTACACCTCTGTCTAAACCCACAAGAAAAGGGTTTAGTCAACCCTCAAGGACACAGTGTCCTTGACAAATGGCTATGTTAACTGAGCTAACATAAACCGAAAAGCCATCTATCCAAGAGGGGTTGATTAAGATGAAAATTGACATTTCAGAATTGATGTTTTCAGAAAATGCTTCTATTTGGTTCAGTAAGTTTATCATCCTTGTGTTTTGAAAAGTGTTAATAAAGTTAATTTCATTTTCTGGCTGTTTAGAATGTGTTCAACTTGGTCATTGGAGAAGAACCCCAGCAGATTAGGTAAAAATGAGCAACATTTATTTTTCCAAAAACTTTATTAAACTTTCTATCAGGGTACCCCACTCAGTGTCAGGGGATGTGTTTACAGCAGAGCACAAGACACCCCATGTCCCCTTCTTCACAAGAACACACTGCTCAGCACATTGAGTTTGCCCTGGGGAGAGAGGATACAGGGCCATGTGTTACATCTGTGTCTTAGGATGCCTGACTGATGCTATTGTATCAAACAATTACGCATTCGTTTGGTTATCAGCTCATGTCCCACTATGCTTAATCAGGATTGCAGAGAGGTATGTAATGTAAGAAGTGACTGAAGTCAAGAGGGCAGAAGGGAAGCTGAGTTAGGAAGGAGGAAAGGAAGCCAATTAATTCTACTCTTGACCTGCATTATCTCAGAGCAGAAATCCTGGCCCTGCTATGATGTGGTTTACTCTCCCAAGAAGGAGCCTCTTGCAGGCATGTCTCCTTTCTCCAGCGCATGGCCTTTATAGTCCAAGGTCAATCCTCTGTGAGGATAACAGACAGGTTTGCCTCTGCCAAGAGGGATCAGTGAACCAAGCTTTTGACTACTGTGTCCCACTTCCATCCTCATTGTCCCAGCCTCCTGCTTGTACCACATGTCACTACCGTAGCTCCCTGCTTTGCTCTGAGAGGCCCTGCCATGTTCTACGTGTTCCTTATTCCAGTCATTTGCATCGGCACGTTGCTCTTCATCAGGCCGGATGGAGTTTGGCATCAATTTATTACACAGCGTGAGATTCTATAAAACCATTTTGTTAACATAAGGCCCGAGACAGTTAGAATCCAGATGTGATGTTAGGTCGTGTTTGTCATATGTACATTTGGGAACTGAATTCCGCTGATTTTCTTGCTGTCCCTAAGATGACTACATAAAGCAAAGGGACATGAGTTGTCCTATCCCAGATTTTAAGCATTTCTGAATATCGACACAAAATAATCTTCCTCAAAAGAGAAATGACCCAAGTGAGAATATGATATACATTACTCCTTTTCTTTAGCAAGAAGAGTTTTAAGAACTCATTTATTGACTTTTTTT
>PVHP010027216.1:0-24010 GCA_004024765.1 Zapus hudsonius | reverse complement strand
CAATTGATACTGAGACAAAATGTCTCACAAATTTTTATCTTTCTTTCTATTTCTTACTTACATCCTACTATTGAGTGTGTCATTTTCTAAACTCCTATGTATTTGAATTTCATTTACCTGTCGTCTCTCCCTTTCTTTCTTTATAGCTTCTTATCATGTATGGTGATTTATTCTCTTTTATCAAACACTATCCTGCCTCCATCTGTTTTAAAGTCATATGTCTTGGTACAATTCCACCAACAAGACATTGGATGAAGGCTGACATCCTGGCAGGAGACAAACCATATCTAGCTTTCACACAGGGCCCAAAGGAAACCTATGAGAAAGTGATGAGACAAACAGAAGACCAATCAGTACAGCAAGTCTGATAACCCATGAAAGGTCAATGGAGACAGACACCAAGGATACTCAACACAACCCAGGGCAAAGATCCAGAGATACCTAAGATCTCAACAATAAAGCTGACTCAAAACCCATCCATTTTCTAATTGTACATTCATGTTGTAGTCACCTTTTCTAGTTGCTGCACAGAAAGAACCTAAACAAAAGCGGCTTGTGGAGGAATGGGTTTATTTGGCTTATGGACTCGAGGGGAGACTCCATCCTGGCAGGGAAAACGATGGCATGAGCAGAGGGGTGGTCATCACCTCTGCCACAGCACTGGAAATAGCAGGAGGAAGATGTGCCAAACACTGGCAAGGGGAAGCTGGCTTATAATCCCCATAAGCCTGCCCCCAACAACACAGCTCCATCGAGGTTGTAAAACACAAACTGCCATCAGCTGAGGATCCATTACCCAGAACACATTCATTTGTTTGTGGGGGACACCTGGATCAAACTATGACAATTCACATATCCAAACCTGACTTTGTTTCCCTCTACTTGAGAGGAGGAAGCTTCAGGCAGAGAGGGAGGCCAGGTGAGGTGTAGTGGATACTTAAGCTTTAGGCATTCTCCTGCTTCACCCTGGTAGAAGGGGTACTCTCAGAATCTGGTATGTTCATGTGTTTGACTTCTTACTTTCACCTACCAGCAATTGCACACAATTTCACACACACACACACACACACACACACACACATTTTCAAAGCACTTTCTGTTCAGAAACTTGCCTTTAGGAGTCTCCTGAGTCATAGGCAAGTCCCATGACGAAATGTGGACTGGATTTCTAGTTATCTTGATATATCATCATCCCATGGAGCTCCATGGTATATTTGTTCATTGAATTTTTATAACAGTTCATATATGGTAACAAAATTAACAGTTAATTAAAAGCATCTCAGGCTGGGGAGATTGCTCAGTGGGGAAGGCTCTGCAATACAAGCATGAGAAACTGAGTTTAGATCCTCAGAACCTACACAAAATTCTAGGTGTGGTGCTGTGTACCTTTAATCCCAGAGTTGGGATGGTGAAGACAGGTGAATCCCTAGGGCTTTCTAGCTGTACCTGTGAGGCAGTAGCGTCAGTGAGAGCCCCTCTCTTAAGATAAAAGCTGGAGTGTATCGGAAGAGGATGCCTGATGTCAACCTCTGACCTTCAGATGCACATGACACACATGCCTGCTCAAAAATGTGTGTCCACATGAATGCAGACATTCATATGCATAAGAGAGAGAGAGAGAGAGAGAGAGAGAGAGAGAGAGAGAGAGAGAGAGAGAGAGCTCAAGACTTTCATTCATCAGGCAACTTTAGGAATGGAAGACAGAAAGCCACCTTGCTCAAATGTGTAGACATATGAAGGTCTAATTGTATCAGTTCACTGCATTTGAGGCTAACCTGAGATGGTCTGTTACTTTGTCCTATTCTAATCCTTCCATGTTAAGGGATGAAGTTGGTGGCAACTTCAGGAAAGTAGACAAAGTCCTAAGGTAGAGAGCATGATAAAGAGACTCCACACCTGTGCAATGACAGAGATTGTGGCTGACGGAGCTCACATTGTGCATTGTTTATGGGGGACAAGCGGCCTTGTGAAAAGTAGACTGTTCTGGGTAGGCATGACCTGGTTAGGAGATCAGGGCTTCTTTCTGGAAACAGATATTTGAAACATGACAGAGGGACCATGTGAGGGACCAGCTCCATTGCTAACCTCATGATGATAGAGGGGAGCACCTGGCAAAGGCACATGGGAAGCTCCAGGAGCTGGGAGTCCCCTTGGCTGGCAGCCAGCAAACAAGGAGAGGGCTTAATTTTATGACCACAAGGAGCTACCTTCTGCTACACACACTTGCATTTAGCTCAGAGTATTTTACAGCTACAGGAGCCCAAATAGTAGTGCCCTGGGGACCCACAAAGAAGTATCCCAAACCATGTGGAGGTGGTTGGAATTACAAAAAAGGAAGCATTAAATGTCAAGGTGATCAGCCCAAAGCTGTCTTCAGAGGAACTAATTGACAAGTCTTTGATTCAGTTTTTCCCAAGGATGAGCTATGTGACTTTCACCAAATGCTTCAGTCCTTTGAGCTTGTGTCCTCAGCTGAGAAGGAAAAGCTTCATTTCTGTGTCTTTCTGAGAGAGCAGGGGTGGTCTCTACTTAATATGTCTGCACTGAGGGCATCAGGGTATGGAGTTTCCATGAAGGTTTAAGAAGGTCAGGGTAGGGCCTAATTTTTCCACTGTTCTCAGGAATGATCAAGGCTCAGACTGCTGGGGATAAGCCTGCAATAGCCCAAGCATTGCAAAGCATTGTGGCCTGTGGTCAGTACACAGGAAGTGGGGGGAATGGGCGCTTCTGAGGGAAACTTTGACCTCCAGACTTAATCCTGTGAAATCCACAGATGTCCCATCCCAACTTCTGACTCTGAGATAATAAGCAAGTGTCTTAAGCCACTGACTTTGTGATGCCTTGCAGTGCAGCAGTGGAAAATGAATTCACATCCTGGCCTGAGAAGCAATGTATGTGTACAGCTCTGGACTCCTGACTCAAACACTGTGACTAGGTTCCTCCCATGTATAAGCCATGTGACTTTCACCAAATGTCTCAAGGGACATTGCTGTTAATGTGTCTCAGGGTTGTTGAGAGACCCATTAAAACAATCATAAAGTGGGTGGAATAATAAGAGCTAATTATATGCATGCTGTTATTATTAGAATATTGATTTTGAAAATTTGAACAGTTAGGATTAAACAGTCAACACTAGGGTATTTTGGTAGTTTCATGAAATATTATTATATTTTGTTTTCTTGATCATCACTTCACTGTGTAGAAAATGTCATCAACATCATTACTTCCCTTTAGCTTTTTTCTATTTTAAGATAATCAAGTACTCACATGAAGTTGGGAAAACCATATAGAAGGGTCCTCTGGATATTCTTCTAGCTTATGGTGACACGTTATGTGTGTTATTTTTCTTATTGCCATGACAGAATTCCTGACAGTAACAAATTAAGGGAAGAAAGGTTCATTTTGGCTCAAAGTTTAGAGGATATAAGAACGGCTCTGGGCATGGTGGTGGGAGCTTGCAGCTGTGGCTTCTCACATCATGTCTCAGAAAGCAGAGAGCTACAGGCAGAACCTAGAGTAGATCTTCCCTTCAAGATCCACTAGCTAGGGCAGAGTTCCAAAGTTTCCACAACCTCCCAAAACTATCACCAGCTATGGGACAAGCTTTCAAACCTATGAGCTTCTGGGAACATTTCACACTCATACCACAGCACTACTATAGACTTGTGACTATAAACAAGACTACAGACCTCACTCACATGTTACCATCACCATTAACAAAATAATTTTCCAGGAACCTGTTTTATAATTCATTTGTCTCCATCATCTATTTGTACTTGGTGATAGACTATAGAAAAAATGTATCATTTCTTGACTATTGTGACTGGTTGCGATTCTGGTGCATTTTACTTACAAACTTCTGTATTTGACTAGATATTTTTGCAAATAAAGAAAGAGGACATTTTAGATTTTGACTCAGGCAAGTTGATCTATGAGTTAGACAAGATCAAAGCATCCCAAGGATATAAACATGACCATCTACAGTCCTGATACCAAATCCTAATGACCATAAACATCTGAGAAATTGTCTCAACTTTTCTTTTAGGTACCACCAAAGGCAACATCTAACATGAAATAAAGCTAAAAGCAACCAAGAAGTTAGCCCAAGGTCTAGGTAAAAGTGGCTGGGACCCCTAAAGAGTTCATCGGAGACCTGCCTATGTTCTTCAAAGAATTTTATTCCCTGACTAGTTTGCCTGCAGGGATTCTATCCAAACATATTTTTTCCATGCTTCCCTGTAATTGGATATAAAATCTTGAGTCACCTGCAAACTTGTGGGCTAAAATGTCTTGGGAACACTAGACTCGGAGGAAGATTTTAGAAAGCTGGAGATGGGTGAAGTCTGTATGTATTCAGAAAGCAATTTAGTTTTAGCTGGGCCTGGAGCACACCCCCATGATCACAGCATGTGACAGGCTGAGACAGATGATCTAGAATTCTAGGCCAGTCTGGCTTTTATGAGAGCCTGTCTGAAAACACCAAACCAAACCAACATTTTGTTTTAGATATTGAAATTTCTCTTTCCTAAAATTCATCAGCACTAACTTCTACCAGGTGATCTTCTCAGTGGCCCAGTCTTACAACTACACCCCTCTTTCATACCTCATTATGTCTCCTGCGTTTAGGCAAAAACCATGTTCCTTCATTTTTCTTTTCAACAACCTCAGACATTCTTATCCCAATCTTTAGGGTTATCTTCCATATTCTAGTGATTATCAATGACTTTTCTAATACCTTAAATTTTTTCCCAAAGATGACATCTTGTGCCACATTTTACAGTGAAATAACATTTTGCTACTAATGAGAATTAATTTTGTTATACATGAACAGTTCATTTAACTACCTTTTCAACATCTCATATAAAATCTTTGAAGCTCTCAAAGATTATTCATTACCTCTCCATTTCTCCTAATTCTTGTGCCAGGATGTAGACTGACAATGGATGAAATGTTTTTCATTAATGAATGAAACTGCTTGGGGCAGTTTTGTAGAAGTGTCTGTTTGTACCTAAAAGCTAAATAGACAGAACAAGCTGGGCTTTGTGGCACAGGCCTTTAATCCCAGCACTAGGGAGGAGGCAGGTGTAAGAGGATTGCCATGAGTTTGAAGCCAGTGAATTTCAGGTCAGCCTGAGCTAGAGGGAGACCCTAACTTGACAAACCCCAGATTTTCACAGTTGCTCTAACTTCAATTTGAACTGCAACATTAAAGGAACTACTAGAGTATTAGCCATGTAAATGCCCAGCGAAGCATTTACCTTGCAAACTAGCACCCTCCCTTTTAGATACTGAGTGGTGGTGTAGATCAGTGGCAGGTTACTTCCCTAGCAAGCATTTGGCTCTGGGATCAATCTCTAGAACCAAAAAAGCAAATTAGCTTTTTTAGGTATCCATTTAGTCTGCTGCCCCCTCTACCTGTGACCTTATGGTGTATCCAGTGCTGAGCACAGTGTTCATGCGTCAAATGTATGATAAAGGATGATCCAGTTTCCCCTTGGTGTTTGTAGGGTATTGGTGGTAGGGTTCCCATGGAGACCATTATCTGCAGATGCTCAACTCTGATAAAGAACTCAGATACATCCTCCTGCATATGTTAACTCATCCGTTGGTTACTTTTATTAATGGAACACCAATTCTGTCTCTCTATTGTCAAGGAGGAAAGCCTGTACAAGCTTAGCACAGAATGTGTATGTGGAGGACAGAGATCGATGTAGGTTGTCTCCTTCTATCACTTTCCTCTTTATTTACCCAGGCAGCCTCTCTCACTAAACCCAGGGCTCACTGACTGGGCTCATCTAGCCAGACAACTTGTCCTGGGGACCCGCTGGTCTCTGCTGCTAGAACTCTGGGGTTGCAGGTGCACACCACCAGCTATGCAGATGCTGAGCATCTGGACTCAGGTCCTCATGCTTGTGCAGCAAGCCTCATCCAAGCCCTTTCCTAGCCCCCACCTCCCATAGCGAGTGCTGGGTCTGTGAGTTTCAGCATGGCTGGTGTTCGAAGGCAAGGCTGCAAACCAAATGGGGCTGGGCATTTGCAGCACACTTGGTCTTAGAACAGAAGGGAAGAGGAATGGATTCAGTTGTTCAAAAAAGAAAAATGATTTCACTTAATTGTGTGCATCATGATGTTGTCTGGAGAGCAGTTCACATCTCTCCTTTGCATTCCAAGCACAATTTCCAGGAAACAATTTTCTTTGCTCCCACTCCTTAAAATGCTTTTTAGTCAAGCTTCATGTAGAGCAGGAGGCGGTGGCACACTTTTGTGAGCAATGTCTCTTGTCACTTCTCATCAAGGCAGCATCGTCAGGGTGGACGAGGAGCCGAAGGTTGTAGTTGGCATAGCTTTACTGCTTATCTAGACTGAAGTGACAAACAGTCTAACTTGATTAGTGTTGGATTAGTGATGGAACTTTCCATCTCAAAAGATATTAATAAAATAATGTAATTTTAAGGTTCTATCTAGAAAATACCCCAGATCCTAGGATCCTACTGAGACCCAATTGGGCCCACTGTCCTTGGATGAGGTAAGAAGCTCGTTTTGAGGACCCTAGCAGCCCTCGTCTTAAGGATGTCTCCAAATCATGGTCCATGGGTTACATGTAGCCCAGCATAAGCTTACTACATACATTATAATTTTTGTGATTTTTTTGTTATTATGAGATTTTTAAAATATATATATTTATATGCAAGCAGAGAGAGATAGAGGAGAGACAGAGGCCAGGGCATCAGCCACTGCACACAGATTCTAGATTCAAGTGCCACTTTGTGTATCTGGCTTTATGTGGGTATTGGGGAATAAAACACAGGTTGTGAGGCTTTGTAGGCAAGCATCTTAACTGCTGAGCCATCATCTCTCCAACCCCAGCCTGAGTTTTTTAGTGACAATATTGTGGAATAGTGTCAATAGGTCTCACCAAACCCTAATGTATCGATGAGTGGGTTAGTCAGGGCTCCCATTATTTCTGAGTGGATATTAGCTGTATTAAAATGTTCCTGATGGCTTAAGAGTCTGGGTACTAGGTCTCCAGTTGGTAATGCTGTTTGGGGAAGGTTTAGAACCTTTAGGACATGGGGCCCTGCTGGTATATGTAGGTTCTTATTGGGTAGGACTAGAGGTCAGTCTTATTATTAGGCTCAAGTTCTCTGTTTCCTTTTTCTCCATTATGTGAGCATACACCACGTGTTCCTGTTACTATAGCTGGGAACTGTTCCCACTGCCATGCCTTCCCTGTCATGACAGAGCCTCTCCCCTGAAACTAGAAGCCAACATCGGACTTTCCTAAGGCAAATTGCTTCTTCTCGGGTATTTGGTCAGAGCAAAGAAAAACTAATACAGAGAGTCTACTGCAGTGTGTATGCGTGTGTGTGTGTGGGGTTCTCACCTTGTACCTCTTCACTTCTCCTAGGCAGTCATCCCTTGCCCAGTTCTGTACTGCTCTTCACCAAGCCCAGCACGAGTTGCTACAGACACAACTGTAGAAGGCTGAAACATTTCACATTCCTCTCTGATTGTTTATAGCCTAGCCTGGAAAGCATGTTCAGAGATGGATAGTTACAAAGCAGGAGCTTATAACTACTGATAGGAAGTAACAATCCTGTGACTGCTGAGTTACAAAATCAAGGACTCAAGCAGAAGTGTCAGAGGATGTTGTGTGGGAGGGGAGATAGAGGCCAAGGATTGGGGAAGGGAGATACTGTGATATATTTGAGTTCTGAACAGTATGGAGAAGTTGTAGAACCAGAGGTAAGAGATGAGGCTGATGGAGGTCTTGGGGGTGAACTTTATCTGCAAAACGATGAGGAGCCACTGGAGTGTCCCTAGACCTCATTCCCTAACACTTACACAAGGTGGCCACAGGTTTGGCTGCACCTTCTTCAACCTGGCTCTCTCCAGTCTCACTGGACAGTTATAGTTTTATTCTTTGCTCTTAAAAATTGCCTCTGTCAATATCTCAACTACTTAATGATACACTAAAGTTCAAATACTTCCCAGTTATACCAGAAGCTCAGAAACCACTGATTGAATCATATGGGGCCACTTCAGGACATGGGTCCAGAAGATGATTTTCTGGGAGATTTCTGACATGCATAAGAAATAAAATCAAAAGATTAAACCTGGTTTTGCATCAGATTTTTAAAACTTCTGTAAAGCCAAGGAAACAATCAATAAGTGAAGAAACAACTCAGTGAAAAAGAGGGAATACCTTTCCAGCCATGCATCTGACAGAATGTGAAATAATAGAATATATAAAGAACTCAAAAAACTTAGGAACACAAATGTAATCTGATTAAAATATTGATGATAATCTGAATAGACACTTCTCCAAAGAAACAATACAAATGGCCAAGAAATACACAAAAAACCCA
Organism: Zapus hudsonius; assembly: GCA_004024765.1. NCBI lineage: Eukaryota > Metazoa > Chordata > Mammalia > Rodentia > Dipodidae > Zapus > Zapus hudsonius. The sequence goes on along the minus strand of PVHP010027216.1, from coordinate 15,641 downwards.
AGCATACTTAGTCACATCAGCTCCAGGAAAATGCAAATCCAAACAAAAACGAGATAATATCTTGCCTCACCTCATTTAGTACAGTTGCCATCATACCGGCAAGAACACAGAAAGAAAGGAACTCATGCACCATTGATGGGGATATAAATTAATACAGCATTTATAGATAATATTGGGGCTCCTCACAGAACTAATCATAAAACTACTATATGGTCCTTCTAATCCACTTGTGGGTTATTGTAGTTGCTTCTCATTGCTGGGAGAAACACCCAGCAAGAAGCAGTTTATGGGAAGAAAGGACTTATTTCAGGCTTACAAAATCCAGGGAAAGTTCCATCATGGTAGAAGTAGCTGTCTCATTCCTATAGATGCATCCAAAGCCGAGAAAGAAAAGGAAAAACAAACAAACAAACAAACAAACACAAAAAACACCAGCAAGCACCAACAGCCAGAAAATAGGAATAGCCAGAGTGCGAACCGCTCTCAACACACCTCAAGGCTGAAGATCCATTCCCCAGGAACACCTCCTCCAGCAGGCTACAAGCTTAATCCAAAATACCTTGGGCTATGGGGACATACATTCATATTCAAACCATCACATGGATATTTATCAGAAATAAAGTCACAGGGACATCTGCACATTAATTCGTGTGCTTATTCATGATAGTTAAGTTCTGGAATCAGCTTTGGTGAATGGATAAAATGTGCTATATGTATACAATGTAGTATTTTTCTGTCATAAAAAGGAAATCCTGTCATTTGTAACTGAATGGATGGACCTAGAAGTCATCATGCTAAGCAAAATAAACCAGACACAGAAAGACAAGTACTAAGTTTTGTGTCTCATATATGGAAAGTCAAAAAAATTAAGCCAAACTGAAAATAGACAAGTCACAACTAGGGACTGGGAAGGTCCAGGAGTGGGAGGTGTAATGTACTAAAGATGATCAGATTTGACCAGTGCGTACTGCATGTGGATCTATGGAAATAAAATGCTAACCCCATGAATACAAACACTGTGTATCAATAAAAGCACAACTTGAAATGATTACCAGTTAGCCCAACAAACATCTTCAGGTGGATTATTTTTAAGGCAGGCTCTTACTCTAACCCAGGCTGACCAGGAACTCAGTATGTAGTCAAGGCTGGCCTCAAATTCAGCTTCTTCGTACTTCAGCATCCCAAGTGCTGGGATTAAGGGTGTTAGCCACTATGTCAGGCCAGATGGATACCTTTAAGAGAATACATTTTAACATATGCCTTTGATTCTTTGTGCTTGATATAATTAGGTCATAAGCACTCAGCCCAGATGGGCATAATGGGAAAAGCATAATGATAAAGGCTCTGTATGGATAATAACCCCTCTTCAATTCTTAAAAGTCGAGAATTCTATTACTATTACTGACTGGGCACCTTTTCTTCTTAATTCTGTGTTTGGGGAATGTTCTTAGTCAGAATGCTAATGGAGCCATCCTGCCCCAGATGCCTTTTGAAGTCTGAAGTCAGAGCGAGGTGAGCAGAGCTGCTAATACCTTGTGCCTCCTCCTACATGATTGCAATTAACATTTTATCTGCCCTGTGTCTCAAGTCAGAGCTTTGGCACCATTCCCTGGAGAGCGAGGAAGGACCTTAGTTACAGAGACCATGCACTTACCCACTGCCTGCTGAACTCTGATGTCACCACCTCCGAGCTCCACAGAGAGGACAGGCTGAGATGTGAATATCATGAAGCTCAAATCAAATATTTTAATTTAGAGACTCAGTAAGCGGCCCCATCAATTAAGGCTGGCTGTACTTGCCACAGACTTGCTGGGGCACAGCCAAGAGCTTTGATTCATTTCACTTCTTACTGAGCCCATCGCACAGTGGAGGGATGGCCAGTGTTTCCATGGGAGGTGGCAAGCTGCCAGAAGTTAAAGGAAGACCAGTGATTGAGGGAGTTTTGAAAGGGCAGGACTCATGCTTGGAATGATAGTGTGTATGTCACAGTGGATAGATGATGGCCTTGTTGGTGGTCCAAGGAAAGAGGATGTATAATTTTATAGTATTTTACTTCGAATAAATCTCCATCACAGTGAGTTAGCACAGCTCACTACACGGAAGCTGGTTATTTGATCTCTTAGGGATACAGATACTAGGCATCTTGGCATGATTAGGTCAAGGCCATTTGTTCTAGAAGGGAGAGAGGGACATGGAGCAAGATGGTCCCTCCAGAACATGTGGCGAGAGGCAGTGTTTTCCTCTTCAGGTTGAGATTAATCCTGACACTTGAGAGGGGATTGAACCTGCAGACAGACACATGGGGATGGAAGGAGGAGGGAAGATCTAGTCGATACAAGCATAGACACAGAAGAAGACATTAAAGTTAGGCACGACTGGCGAGATGGATCAGTAGGTAAAGTGCTTGTTGTAGAAGCACGAGGACCTGAGGCTCAGATCCCAACATCCACAGAAAAGCCAGGTATGGCAGCATGCCTACAATCCCAGCACCATGGAGATGGAGCTCGTTAGCTAGCTAGCCTAGCTGAATCGGTGTGCTCCAGGTTCAGAGAGATGGCAAGTCACATGGAGGGGTTGGAGAGATGCTTCAGTGGGTAGAAGCACTTGCTGTGCAAACATGGGAACCTAAGTTTGATCCTCAACATACATGTGAAACGCTGGTTGTGGCTCCAGTGCTGAGGAAATGGGAGACAGGAGGATCACTGGGGTTCCCTAGTTTCAGTCTAACTGAAAAATGGGGAGCTCCAGGCTCAGTGAGAGACCCTGCCTCAGGGAAGAAAGGTGGAAGAGTAATGAGGAGGATGCCTGATTCACTCCTCAGGCCTCTGCAGCATGTGCAGGAGAGATATGCAATGGCACGCACATTCACAAACACACACACACACACAGGGCACATGCACTACAAACACTACACACACAGGGAGATGACTCCATCGCTGAAGACACTTCCCACACAAACCTGGTGACTAGTGTGGATCCCCAGCACTTGAATAAAGCCCCTCGTGCAGTGGCCCACATGCCCATGGCAGTGGGAGGTAGAATCAAGAGAATCCTGAAGCCCAAGGGCCTCTCCATAAGGGGAAAGGAGAGTTCCAACCCCTGAGGTTATCTTCCAACAGCACATGTGTGCTGTGGCACACCTGCACTTGTACTCGCACCATACCTGCATACGTGCACATAGCCATCCTATTCCCATGCAGACAGACAAGTACTTTAAAGAGTAGAATGGAGAGGAAGAGCCCAACGTTAGCCTCTGGCCTCCATTTTCCCACATGTATATGTGTACTTACACGCATGTATGCACACACACACACACACACACACACACACACACACACACACACACGAGGCAGTGTCCAAACCAGCACACCTATAACCCCAGCACTCCAGAGGCTAAGACAGGAGCATGGCATGAGTTCAAGGCCAGCCTGGCTTTCCAAAGCAAGTTCCTGTCTCAAAAGGGTTAGGATGGCTCATAAACTATCTCTTTATCAAAGACACAAGATTCCGCTTTCTGTCATTAGGAAAATGATGCTATAATGGACTCATCGTTGGTCCTCCAGCCTGAAAGCCTTCCATTTCAACAGGTCATCCAGTTGCCAGGGTCCACTTCCAAGGAGGCCATAAACACTAGGCCTGTAGGCAAAATAAACAACCCGTTGGCTTCAGAGAGCATCCCAGAACACTCTGGCATCAACATCACACAATCGGGTCTTTGCAAGAGTACCATAGCTATGACTCAGCCCAATATTACAGTTCTCAGATTAATTACAACTTGGAATAAGGTATTGTTTCAGTAGAGACATCATGGCAGCTGAAAATATGCAGCAGCCATTATTTATACTGGCTCCCTGGCTTTTATCTTGCTTATTTACAAGGAAAGTGGCTAGCTGTCACCTCAGCTTGCTTCCATGGTAAACCATGAATAATTTTTGTTAAAGAGTGTACTTGGAATTTAAACATAACTCGGCTATTATAGTTGGCTGCGGAGGTAAACAAGCATATGATTTGCATGTCAGGAGCACATCGGAGCTGCAAATGAGGGTAGCCTCTCAGAGAACATCACCCCTTCCCTCCATCTTGCAGAATTAACATGGTCCAGGGAAATCAATTCATAACTGAATGTCTAATCAAAGAGTTGGGACAGGGCAATATACAGTTGCCAAAGTGAAGTTCGATATGGAATTTAAAAATCTCATCTCTGACTCCAGACACCATGATTGAAAATGCAAATTGTTCCTGTTAAAACTTGCTTGCAAATGGAAGGAATGGTTCCTGAGGTAGTGGACACACTGGGAATCTGCCCCTCCCTCTGGTCATGGGAGGTGCATATTTGTCGTCAAGTTCTAGGTGCATGGTTCCTTTGGGATGACCACCATTCCTGGCAAGGAAACGATGCTCAGATCCCATCAAGGTCTGAAACTCATCCTTGTGCTGGTCTGCTCTTAGAGAATGCTTGAGCAGAACCAATCCCCCTGTGTTTCCTTGTGCAACAAACATTCTATATTTGAAATATTTTTGGCAAGGCCATAATACTATGGAGAGCAAAGGTCTCTAGAGCAGGAGCCAGTGGTTTGGCCATGATTCATGTGACTCTCACAGTTCCTGTGCTGGAAGGTGGGTGTCCAGTGTGGTGATAGTAATGGTGGAATCTGAGTCAGAGCCCAAGGAGGCCCCTAAGTCACACATAGGGAGGCCTAAGAAAGGATGTCGATTTCCAGCTTCCTTTTTCAAGATCCCTCTCCCCAACTATACTCTGCTATCCATTCTGCCAAGAGTCTCACTAGAGCTGAGATTATGCTTTCTGAAATTTCAACCTCCAAAGTTGGGCTAAATAAACTTGTGATGCGTCAAGAAGAGCTTGTTTCAAGTATTTTGCTGGGGAAATGACAGGGATTGATACGCTGGTGTAAGACTTCGGGCTGTTCACCATAGTTCTATGTAAATACTGCAACTTCCTCCTTAGCAACTTTGACCGATTTCCTTCTTGGGCTGTGGTCAGTATCTTCTAAAGGCAAATTGATAGTCTAAATTGGGAACTTTTCTAAGAGTACAACTTGGGGGCTTGGTGTGACTCAGTGGCAAGTGCTTTCTGGGTGTAAGCGCTTGTACACAGGTTTGAGGTTCGGCATTAGGACTTCCAGAGCCCATAAAAGCCAGAAATGGTACGGTGAGCACTGGAATCCTAACGCTCTGGTGTGGAGATTGTGGGAAGTGACAGGGCAACACATTTCTTTTTTAAAATATTTTATTTATTCATTGTCAAGGGGAGAGAGAGAGAGAGAGAGAGTACACCAGGGCCACCACCTTGTGGGTGTGGCTTATGTGGGACCTGGGTAATTGAACCCAGGGCCTTAGGCACTAGAGGCAAGTGCCTTAACCGTTGAGCCATCTCTCCAGCCCGGCAACACATTTCTTATGAGCATTTAAAGATAAAATTCTTGGCTAAGGGCAAGTTTGAATTTTCTAGGAACTTGGAGCTGCGCATTCTTAGGAATAAGTGTCTCGGGTATATGGAAGAGGAAGGGAGAGGGAGGAGGAGGTGGATGGGTGAGCAGATGGCTAGTGTCTGGTTTTTGAAAAGCCCCTGATTTCAAAATTGACCTCACAAATGTCTGCCTCTAGTGCTTCAGAAGCAAGAGGTGAACTCTGCCATGTAGAAAGCCAGATTTAATAAAAGCATTTAATTGAGGGATGGAGATTCATGTTTTCCCATAAGATTCAACTGAATAACCAATTATCCAGAGGATTTAAAAACATGAATGTGTGAATTAAAAGGCATTGACTTTCTATAATTTAACAGTTGTATACTTAACTGCCACTGTTTTTAACTGTGTGAAAGTCCCATGAACAAATCCATTTAATTTCTTTCTACTTGGAACCTGTCAGATAGCCACAGGTTTCTTTAAAGCAATTATAATAGAAGTCAAATAATTGCAATGTAAAATTTAAACTAGGACAATTCACCTTGATTGATAATAGAGTGAAAACACTTATTGACTCTCCATTTTTCTGGTATTGTGTATTCTCTTTTTATCAGTTGTTTATACTGTGACCATAACAAAATGGCCTATTTGAGAATTCATTCCCATTTTTCAAAGATAATTTCTTTATATAGAAAGGAAAACAACCCCCAGCCACTGTACTAATGGGTACTTTCATCTAGAAATGGTTGTACTGAAGAGATTTTTTTCCTTTATTTTATTTTATCTTATTTTATTTGGTTTCTCAAAGTAGAGTCTCACTCTAGCCCTGGCTGACCTGGAACTGACTCTGGAATTCCAGGCCGGCCTGTGTCCTCACAGTGATCCTTCTATCTCTGCCACCCAAGTGCTGGGTTTAAAGGTGTGTGCCACTATGCCTGACCCTAAGTTTTTCTTGATTTCTTTTTATATGGGATCTTACCATTTTATTCATGCTTCCCTGAAACTTATGAGCTCAAGTGATCCTTCAGCTTCAGCTTCTGAGTAGTTGGGACCATAGGTGCCAAGATCAGCACCATTTCTTCAGGCCAGGACCTCTTGTCCACCCTCACTGTGACCATGTACATGAAGGTTCAGTTTTTCCTCTATTGTTTTAAGATGATCTAGATATCAAGACTTAAATGTTAACCTTTATTCCATATATTAATTATTCTTATTTTTAATCTTTACATGCACATTGATGTGTGTATCTGTGTTCATATGAAGGTGCGTGTGTAAGTGCATGTGTAGGTCGATGGCAGCCTTGGGTGTTATCCTCAGGTAGCAATCCACTCATTTTGGAGATAAAGTCTCTCAAAAGCTTGGATCTCAGCAGTTAGGCTAGTCTGGATTCCAGGATGTACCACCATGCCTGACATTTCTGTGGGTACTGCTGTTGAAACTCAGGTCCTCATGCTTGCCTGGTAGGCATTTTACTGACTGAGTCATTTCCACAGCCCCATGGATTTGAGCATCACCACACCCTTCAGTAGAGGTCCTTGTGTGTACAAATCCCAACAGGAAAATGGGCAGAGCCAAATCTGTTCCAGTCATCTAGACGAGGATGCTGGGGAAGTTCTGCTTTGTCTTTATTGCTACCTTCTGGTTATTCTGTCATTTAGACATCCCTCGTCCTGACTGGATGGATTGACTATGTTATATCATTATATTAGTTCATTTATTTATTCTTGCTTTTTGAGACAGTCTCAGGTAGCTCTGCTGCTCCCAACTCACTCATTAGTCAAGGATAAACTTGAACTCCTAATTTTCCTGCTTCCAATCCCAAGTAAAGATGTGTGCCACCATGTCCAGTTTTTATTTTATAAAAATAATCAATTTTCAGTGAACCTCTTGCATTTCTCCAAGGTAAAAAAAAATTCCTCAGGAATTCATTTAGGACCAGAGAGTATTCACTCTTCTTTTTTACCTGATACAGTTTAGCTCTAATAGGTTTATTTTAAAATATCTCATTTGCCAAAGAGAATTATTTTCCTGTCTGAGTTCCAACTCATTCAACAAGATCAAATTTAGAAATGTGAGTTAGCACTGCCAGCCAGCCTTCCCTTAAGACAAGGATTACTCAGAGTTTTAGATTCCTCTTTTCTTCGTAGACGGAAGGCTTCAGACGCGTTTTGGTCTTCCCTTTTAATGGTTAAATAAAAAAAAATCTCATCTGCATATTTGAAAAGACAAAGTAGTGTCAACTCTCGGGATGATTTTGGCTTGACATCCTATGGAAGAAAGAGACATATCGTGGCCAGTGTGGAGATGAGCCACTAGAGTCCTTTAATGAGAAGGCACCTCTGCAAAAGCTTAGATAATGTGATTCATGGAGTCATTTATAAACAAACAAGATAGCTTCCCTTCACCTGTGTCTTTCTCATTTGCTCATTCATGTACATGGGCAGAGCTGGGCTGACAGACTTGTCCAAGTATGAAGGCCTATGGTAGAAGGCCTTTTAGTGCTTGATGAAGCGTGAATTCAAATGGAGTGACATGAATAAACTCATTGCTGAGATGCAAAAATAGATGCATGTGAGGCCTTAAAATATAAGTCACTGGTTTCTCATCATTATTGTTGATGTGGAAGATGCTAGTGCGCGATGACCCATAACCTCTTAAATGGTAGCAATCCCCAAGACCTGCCACAAATACGCAAAACCTTAAGATAAGGTTGGGCTTCAGAAGCTAGTCATGGATATGCTGCCTGCTGGAGATAATGCATGATGGGTACTGCAACCTACTCTCGGGAAATAAAATAACTTGTCAGTTGGACATTCCTTAAAATGCTGCTTTTAGTCTCTGAGGTGGCCAGTCATTGTGCCCACTCCAGACTCATTGTTTAGGGAGAATGTTATATTTCAAAAGAACCTCAAAGAGGTCTCAACACATCGTACCTGAGAAAGCACCGAAAGGTGTCAAAGTGCTTAAAAGCACCAAATGATTGTCTCTGAATTAATGAACCCAACAATAGAACAATCTGATTTTTTAAAAATCCACTGGGCAACCAGCAATGGCAAAGGAACTTAGTATTATCTATATAGGAAAAAATAACTGGAGAATTTAATATTTGGGTTTTTTTTTCTGTACCAGTGAAACTTTTAGCCAAAAGAACATATTATTTTTAAGTTAAAACTGGGAAAGTCCTAGACTCTGTCACTTTCACTTTTCAAGTAGTAGAGTTGAGTTTTGGAGATTCCTGGTGGGAGAGGTTTTGTAAAAACTTGATCAGGAGTGAGGTGGAGGGTGGGCAAACAGAACGAGAGAGAGAGAGAGAGAGAGAGAGAGAGAGAGAGAGAGAGAGAGAGAGAATAGAGGGTAGAGACACAAAGAGGTGGTTTGACTTATTGGATGTCCTGCCATGTCCCGAAGCACCGTGAAATACCAAAGGAAGAAGAGTCCATTGCTATGAGTGTGTTGAGTGTATTGAGTGTCAACCAGTCTTTAATTAATCAAAGCATCAGTTATTCACAAGACCCACTTTATCACCAGGATGAATAATTAAGTGTCTTCCTCTCATTGCTTCCCTCTGGATCTATTTCCATCAGTGCTCCTCTGATCTTTCTCATTTGGTAATGATTACAGGGCCACTGGGTTGCTTTGCTGGAGGGTTTCTCCTTTTCTCCTTTATCAGTGGGAGGCACTGCTGACCTTTTATGAACACAATGTTTAACAAGGTCCTGATGGGTCTACATAAATGGAGATTCAATCACTGGTTTCTGGGAAGAAAGCTGGGCAGTGACTCAGACACAAATTTGTCCTCTGAAGGAACTGGAATTGTTCCCATGTAATTTTCAGTGGCCTTAAACCTGCACCTCGCATTCTGCATTGTGTCAAGGTATGCAAACCGCCTTTTAACAGTCCCTGAGATGGCCAGCATGATGAGATCCTAGAGTAATCTTTCATAAATTGTTTGAGGAGGAAAGTAGACGTAGAGGGGAGAATGAGTCAACATATTTCTCTGTAGTCTTTGGAATCTTTAGGATACATTTTGAAATCAGTATCATTTTCTTGAAGCAGCATAACTGAGTCAGAACCCACAAACATACTGTGATGGTACATATGCTCATGAAACTCCAGAAACTGTGTCACATCATGGTTGCCCACACTCCCTCCAAGGAAAGTTCCTATAACTTTTCCTCCAAGGAAAGTTCCTATAGTTCAAAATAGATGTGCTCTTTTCTTATTTTCAGAATTAAATGTGGGTTGCACAATGCCCCATCCACAGGAAGGAAAGCCTCTATTTTAAAAATAAAACACAGCTCATGCCTTACATTTATCTAAATAGATGGGACCAGTGGGTTTCCAGCTTCCTCGTCATGCTGAAAGAAACTGAAGCATGGCTACTCTTCCTAGACTCTTTATTTTCCCAGTAATGCTCAAAGCAATTTGGATACTAAGTAGGCAAACCAATCTCCTTGCATCAATGAAGACTTAGTGTCAAACTTCTGCCACTTCTTGAACCATACAGCAGGATCAACAAAGGCATCGTTCCTTTTCTTTTCCAGCATAGCCTATAGAATAAAAGCTGTCAACAATGACATCCCAGTGTGATTACTGATAGAGGGGAGGGCAGAGACCACAAAAATAAGGTCATCACAGTATCTTGATAAGAGCTGGGAGGAGAATGTCTTACGCTCAAAGCTTTCTGGGCAAAATGACTCCCAAGTTCAATAATGAAGAGAAAATAGAAGGTACTTAACACAGGAATGAGAATTATGGGGTGTTTCCCAGGTCAGGGGAACAGTGTATGCTAAAAACCACATGCTGAAAAGTATATGGAGACACAGAGTTGCTTAGCAAACCAGAGGGTGAGTTGCCTTGACACAGACACAAGAGGCAGGCAGGCTGCACCCTGATAAACTATGGGAGCTCATTGTTGGGTCATGGGATGTTCTTGTCAGTCATGCTGGAAGCATGATAAAACCTGGATCTCAGCTCACCCTACTCGGGATAACTGCAGGGGAGCAGGATCAGAGGTAGGAATACTGAGGAATATATTGAACACGAGAGGAGCCAAGGAGAATGTGTAGGCGCTGGTAAGGAATACAGTCAGATGGCATTTGAAAGTATGGTAAGCATCGCCAGTTGTATGCTTGCTACGATGGTTAGTACTCTGCGCTATGAAGGTATGCTAGTCATGGGTTTTGAGTTTGGAGTTTGAATTGGAACTTTCCTGATACAACGTCATACTCGTTGTATGAGAAGGAATTTGTGAAGACCATCTTGCCCAACTAGATGATGCTTGAGTGTGTGTGTGTGTGTGTGTGTGTGTGTGTGTGTGTGTGTGTCCTAGTTGCAGAAACTGTTCCCAGAATATTAACACTGTCGGCAGAAGACAGAGGAGCACATGCTCCACATTTAGATATTGTGGAGATCATGTGGGCAGATCTATTAGAAGTTGAGGAGCAGATCCTGAAGGTTCAGAGCAAAGCACATAGCTGTGAGGATTGGGCTGACTCTTCAGGCGCCTCTGTCCAAGCAGCACCTGCAGCTGCATCTCCTGAGCCAACAGGTGAGCTCCATGCTCCCCGATTTTAGCTTAAGTAATGATAGCCCATGAATATCTATCTATCTATCTAAATATATTATTTTAACCTAATTTTATTTTTATTGACATAAAGATACATACAGTGAAATATAAAGCTGCATTGATTAATATGGGGTTACTATTACCCAAACTTCTGTTAACAGGGTTATGTAAACTGGTGATGGGTTTCTCTTTCTATGTGGACCTTTAAAAGGGGGCCAATCTCATTGCTGTGTAAAAATACAGGACCAGAAGCAATTTAAGGAAGAAAAGGCTTAACTGGGTTTGCAACTTGAGATTATCATGCATTTTGGTGGGGAAGCCATGGTGGCAAAAGCTGAGGCAGGTGGTTACATTCAGTCAAAAAGAAACAGAGCAATGGATGTTTGTGCTCATCTTATTTTTACCTGTTTATCCAACCCAGAGCCCCAGTTTATGGAATAATTCCGCTGACACTTTATCAACCTCATCCTCCCCATGTGTCCAGAGGCTCCTTACCTAGTGTAGCTAAATCTAAGTCAGATCAAATTGACAGTTTAAACCATCAAATGTGTTTGTGGGGGGTGTTTGAAGAAGGACATTTGGGGAAGAACTAACCTGTGGGATCTGATATGACAGTGTCAGAATGACAGTGAGAAGGAGGACACTATTCAGATGTGTACTTTGCTTGCTGACAGAGAGAAATATCTACTTCTCTTGGGAGGGGTCACAGAATCATGTGTTGATCGTGGTAAGAGAGCAGAGAAATAAAAGCAGGTATTTTGTTCACATTCAGTGACCATTTGTATTCTTTATAAAAATGTTTTTGGTGTTTCAAGGTAGGGTCTCACTCTAGCCAAGGCTGGCCTCACACTCACAGAAATTATTTTACCCCCCCCCCACCTCCCAAGTGCTGGGATTAAAGGTATGAGTCACCACACCGAGATCTTCTCAGATATTTTATTGTTTCTTTGTATTTATATCAGATATACCACCATTACCCTCTGTTTCAGCCCCTCCTACTCCAGCTGAACCTGTTCTTCCCACCACTCACTGGTGGCTATAGCTCTGAAGAGAGTGACTCCTTGTGATGTTTAAGTTTTGTTGTCAACTTGACCTTTTGGTAATCTTGGGTGGGTCTCTAATGATATTCACAGGAAGAGAGCCCTGTCAGTAGGGGGCAGGATGTAAGGAAGCTCAGGGAAACTAGAAATGAACATTCATTCCTGAGAGGGCAGTGCAGAAAGGAAATTCTAGAGACCAACAAGTCTGGGATAGGATTGCAAGACCCCGCCCTAAGGCCTCCCACGCACACCCGGCCCCAGGGCCTGTGTGTGAGCTGTTGTGTGTGTGGTATTGGTGATGAGGTTTTTTTTCTCTCTCTCTACTTGGACCTGTAAAAGTGGACCAATCTCTTTCTCCATATACAGTACTAAACAGCAGGGAGGAAGTTTCCAGCTCAGTTCCAAACCAAAGCATGTAGCATCATCAGTAATAGGCTCTTATCTTCCAGTTCAGTTCTAGGGGATGACCAAGGGCATTGACAATAACCTTTATTGTGTGTGTGGGGCTTAGGAGGGTCCCTGACCAAGTCCCTGTTAGGTATCACATCTCTGGCACTAGGGTTTTCTTATAATAACTTGTTGTTCCTGTGAGCAATATTATTGACTCACATAGGTTACTTTCTGATCAGAATTTTGTTGTTGACAACCAAATTCAGTATAGTCCATATGGAGACAGTCATGCATTTTTATTCTAAGATGCATTATCAGAAGACTTCCTAGATCGAGCTGCATTGCCATAGAAGAGTTAAGGAGCCCTAATCTGATATGTTTAAATTTGACGTGATCTACATCTGAAACTTTCCAAGTGCCAACATCATAGCACACATAGAAAATTCCACATGAAATTTGCTTTTTACATAAAAATAATTAAAAAGAATTAAAAACACGAATGAGTCTGTGTTCAGGCCTTTGGTCCCAATCCCAAACTACCTCACTATATACATACAGATATTCCAAAATCTAAAATCCAAAACACTTCTGGTCCTGAACATTTCAGGTGAGGTGTCCTCTATCTTTACCAGATCTTGGATAGCATCTTCCAGGTGCTAAGAATTGGGGAATAATTCCAGGCAGAGACAGATGCTGTTTCAAAGAATCCTGTTCTTAATGTCAAAGGAATTCCTCACACAGGCAGGATTGAAAGTGTAAGCTGTTTTAAAATAATTTTAAGGCATAACAATCAAAGTAGGAATTTAGGAATCAGTTCAGAAGTTGTAAAAGAGTCACAAGTTGCTAATATATTTGGAAAAAGTCTCTGGCATAATCTAATTGCAATGGTTCTGAAAGCAATCTGGAGATAGATAAGCAGCTGATCCTCGAGATGTGCTGAAGTGAAGAGCTGAATTGGGAATCTGGCTCCACGCTTTCCTGTTGGATCCCATCAGGAAGGTTTCTTTACATCTGTGGGTTTCAACTTCTCTAGCTATAAGAGTAAACTAAAGTGATATTGAACTCATTGTGTGAAGAATGTGAGAAGTTCTCTAATCACACCAGCAGCCACCTTTGTTATGTTTTTATCATTCCATGAAACACTTGCTTCAGAGTCACTAGAAAGACTTTTGAAACATAAAAACTTTTTTATTCCCCAACAATAGAATTTGAGATTTTTTAATATGGGAAGTTAAAGCACAGAAATTAGAACTCAGGAAACACATGGTAGTGTTTGGGTCTAGTGTGCAGTCATCCATTGTGACACAGCATAGAGGGATAGAGACAGATCCAGGAATGAGGTCTCTTCCCCAATGCATTTCTCATCTCCATATCCATCCCATGTGAAGCTTTTGGAAGACATTTTCAGTTAAGCAATATTATTATGTATAGAACTCAATGACTGTGTGTGTAAAGGATCCCCAGCCAAAGAGGAACCACATTACACCTCTAAGCAAAATTATGAAGCCAGAGGAATTTAACCCACAGTGGTAAAAATGTCGGTACATCTGAAATGTGGTATAATTGTATAAGAAAAGGCTCCTGATGTATGTAATAAGCCTAGGCTGACTGGATAAATGTGAGCCATAATGCTAAGTGATGTATGGTAATAACATATTTCTCTCTGATAAATACCCAATATGAAGGTGCTTTTCAACTAGAAATACCTAACTAGAAATCAGCAGAATAACCATGCTTGCAATAACATTTATTTCAAATGCCACTTATATTAGAGAACATGTATTTGGGTTGATTTTTATATTATATGTGAAATATGTATATAAATAAATTTGATACTTATATTTCTCTACCTATTTGCCTATCCATATTCCTAATATATCAAAAGTTGTAACAGAATCTTAAGATGGTTTTTGATTTTTTTTTATATTTGTGCCAGGTAATTCATGGCTTTTGAAGGATATCTTGTTTTGCAGTTCCTCCTAAAACTATTGTATAAAATGGTGAGTTCATGTTATATAGTGCTTTTTATTTAACGGATCTGAAGTTATTTGAAAAGCCTTTCCTAATAGATATTTGTGAGTCTTGTAGAACCCGGTGTATGGTAGAAGCTTTTCAAATAGTGATTGTGTGAAAGGGTCAACAAACAAATAATCCAGCGTGGATTATTAGAAGGAAGAAGTGAGGACTAAGAATAGGAACGGGGGTGTAGCTCTGAAGAATCAAGTTGAAGGGCATGTCCAGACATGGTTTTTAGGCTCCCCATCAGGATGCCTCAGCCACCCCCCATGCTATGTCTCCATACTTAAGGATCACAAGATCAGGAGGGAGTGTCCAGTGCTCATGCTCAAGGTAATAACCATGAGTAACAGTCCCATAAAAATCCCTATCCAATCAGGTGTTGTTGGGGGGGAATCTCCAAAGTCCATTTAGGTTACTTCTCAGAAGACGGAGGAACAACCATTGGGCAGGGAAATGTCCAGGTTAAATACATCAATGAAAATAAAGGTTTTCATTTAAGCCCAAGAATAAAGTTTTTTAAATGCTAAGTAAAGAAAGGTAGATCTACTGACTTTTGTCATCATCAGTTTGAAACGTTGCTGTACACTTACGTAGTCCACACTTGATTAGTAAGGGCTGGGTGAAAAGTAGTGACTGGAGTGATCACAGAACAGGCTCTTGTTCTTCATGGCCTGTTCGCGATAGATGTTCACTTCCTAGAAGAGCATCTTGAGTTGGAAAACATCAAGAGAGAGATGCCAAAGAGTGAAATGACCAGGGGAAACTGATCAACGACAGCTGGAGTAAACAGAGACGACTGACACGAAACACAATCTGCGGCCATGAGTAGGCTGACCACACCTCCTACTGGGAGGGAACAGTGAACCAACAAAGGAGCACTTAGTGTAATGGAGGAGCCTCGGCCTGGGGGAGACAATCAACAGCTTTCAAATTTGACCAATTTTCCACTCAGTGAGGGGGACCCCTTGTTTGGAACTAGGGATTCAGGTCGATAGGCACCGGATCCCATACTTTAGGGCTCCCAAAACAAGATGCACTGTGGGAGCGAGTGACTGGGAGACTACTAAAAATAGAATCTAGGTAATCCAGAATTGTGTATATTTGTTAACCTACACTGATCTCACTCTCCGATGGAGATTGTGTTTGTATTTTTCAGGATGCAGCGAGAGAGCTGGGGCCCATCTAACCCTACCAACC
>PVHP010027215.1:0-24044 GCA_004024765.1 Zapus hudsonius | reverse complement strand
GGTGCAGAGGGAGGGCACAGCTGCTGGCTCCCCTGCAGAGCCGAAAGCTGCCGGGAACCCGCGGAGGTTTTGAAGCTGAGGAGCGACTGGGCGGCCCCAAACTTGGGCCTGTATTGCAGACAGACCCCCAACCTCCGTGGAGAGACACTCTTTCCCCTCTCAGAAGGTGGGGAAGACCGCCTCTGAGGACCGGCAGCACACGCGGGGAAGCCTCTCAACTGGCGCCAGGGATCCGAACCCGCGCGAGAGGACAGAGGCTTGCGCCCTGGGTGCACTAAGCGCAGCCTGTTCTGTGCTCCCCTGCAGAGCGGAGAGCTGCCGGGAACCCGCGGCGGTTTTGAAGCTGGGGAGCGGCTGGGCGGCCCCAAACTTGGGCCTGTATTGCAGACAGACCCCAAACCTCCGTGGCCCAGCCCACTCTGTGTTCTCTTGCAGAGCTGAGATCTGCTGGGGAACCCTGCTGTGGACCCCAAGCCGATGCCGAGGAGAGGCCGGGTGCCCGGGTCTCAGTCCTGCAATGAAACCTTTGCGGAGAGCTTGGAATCTGCCCCAGGGAATAATGGCGGGAGCTAGTGGGGGGGGAGGGCTCGGCCCTCTGCTCCACAGGGGAGCAGAGAGCTGCTCGCGAACCCCGTCTGCTCAGCCCAGGGGTTCGGGAGGGAGGGAGAGTCCGAACTCGGGTTCGGCCGGTGTCCAAAGCCTGTATACCAGTTGAGGGGGTCAAACCTTTCCGGAGAGTCATGGCGAAGTTGTTACTCGGTCACCATCTTGCTCCGCCCCCCCCCTCAGGTTTATAGTTTTGAGGGAAAGTTTTATCATAACAGGGAAAACATTGCACAAATAGGAAGCTGGCTCACATCTTGTAACATATCTGGGTAGAAGCTAAGTATTAGCCTTGGAGATGGACTCACTCCTCCAGCAAAGGTCCCTACTCCCAAATTGCCACCATGCCCACATGAGGCTTGATCACAAATTTGTGAGGCTATGGGAGACACTTTATATGCAATCAGTCAATTTTTTTCTTGACTGTCAGGATGACTGTTAAGGAAAAAAAAACTCATGTTCACTCATCCGGGGGTCCAGACTTATAGATACCTTTCTTCTTCTAATTAGTTTTGGGATTTCCTAAAACTTAATTGCCCTAAAGTTATTATATATCATAATCCACCTTGAATATGTTTAATACTGACTCTAGGGACTTTTGTCTCTAAAATTCTCAATGATGTATTATAGGTTCATAAAATCTCATTTTGACCCCTAATAGCCTTGATTTAGAGAGAATAACAGAATGCTAGGTGTACAAAGGAAATTGAATGCCGTCTTTTAAAAACATTTTCATTGAATATGTAAAGATTATTTTATTTGTTCAAGGTTATGCAGCTAGCTATATGAAATTCAGTGAATGGCATCCAGATTATCTGAATCCTATTTTCCAGTCAATCCACTGTCCTTTCAATCTACTCTATCACTTCCCAAATTCAAAAGAATTATAACAGACAATTACAGAGAAAAAATCTTCTCCATTTTTAGTTCCTATCAGTGACCAGTACTCTCTCTAGCAATGAAGCTGCATTTCCTTTCCAAATTAGTTAGGACTTGTTTCATGTTTTATAATGCATAAGCACATCCTAAACAAAAATTCAATCATTTAGGACATCATATCTTATCAGTCTCCTCCTTAAATGCTGGGATTCCTTCTTCTGGTTTATGTTGATCCATTCATTCCCAATGGTTAAAATTAATGCAAGTTGTTTTTGCTGTCCTTATCTTTCTACTGCAAGCCTGAATTGCCTCACATAATCCTGTCAAGCACATGTGCGTGCCCTCACCTCAAAGTACTCCAATGGCTGCTCAGCATAATGAGGAGTCAGATGTCTATTTTTGCAAGTTAATTGGAGTTGGCTGACCAAAATTTTGATGCTTTATTTCCTGACCTTTTCTTAAATGAATGCACACCTCAAGCCTGATAAAGAAACATGGAAATTGAGTGGAGGGATCACAATCACTTGCTGCTGAACAGCTGCATTCCCTCATGTACTCTTCCACCACACCCTCAGCTTCAGTAACTTTGAAGGATCGGTTGGTAGGTCATATTTGCTGCATTAAACATTGTCAAGTTGAAATAGTATAATCTCTATCCTTTTAAAGAAACTGAGGCATATAGCTTGAGAAGAAAAAGGCAAAAGACAAAAGGACATGCAATAGGCATGATTATTGTTCACAACAATCTTAACAATCATATATATGAATTTGTATATATTTGATTATATATATATATGAATATGATGCAGAACTAGAAGGGATGCTTTAAGGCTCCCAACATAAAGTGATAATAAGGAAGAGTAAAGCATTATTTACTCTGATTGATCAGTAGATATACATTATACATTATATATGTATATATGTGTATGGAATAATATTCTATCTTGTAAATATGTACAGTTATATAAAAAAGAGAAATGACCTATGTCTTTCATAATAATTCTCCAGCCACACTGGCCATGACAAATAGCTGCAAATCAGGACTCTCCCTAGACATCTAGTCTTCATTATTGTTCAGCTCAATACTGCTTCTAGCAATGCTCACACTGTGCTAAGCCTTTCACAGGTGAATGACAGAAAATTCTAGTCTTTATTCAGGATTGCTTACTACATTGGAAATCTACCAGGTGTTTCCACATACAAGATTTAATTGATTTGCTTATTAGCACTGAACAGTAGTCATGGTCAACTTTCTTTCCAAACACTGAAAAACTGAATCTTATTTTGTAAAACAGAAGGTTGCCTAAAAATATCATGGCAAATGACCCTGATGTGGGATGGCACCTGGATATTCTGACCCTAAGTTCTCTGCCTTTTCATTTGACCATGTTGCTTTTCTTATCCTACTAAGAAGTATTTGTAGTCTTGGTGTTTATATCCAAAAGAAGAGTAGTTAGGAAAAGATGATTTGGATATAGGTAAATTTTTAGGAAGTGTAAAACTTTGGTGGAACCAATTTGTTTGAAGAAAAGCATTCTTTTCCAACAATTTACAAATCACACAACTAATTAATCTGTTTATGCAGAAGAACATAGCAGCTTACTGAGGCTTGGAAATATTTTTTCAAGCTATTTCTAAGAATATGTTGATGATATTTCTCCCTCTATTGAACAATGAGTAATAAAATATGTGGACAGTATTTAACTATTTCAAGCCCATCTACCTTAACTCTGTCTTAGATTCTGGAAAATACAGACACACAGCATGCACATAAATATGCACCCTAATTATATATACATAGAAGATCTTATATTTGTCAGGAAACCAGACAGTGTTATGAATAAATGCTAGGAGTTAAGCTATTCAAAGGACTTTCTCTAATAGCCATGTCAAGGAGAGGTCAAGGTTACAGAAGTCAAGGCAACTATAGCTATCCATGCTATGTTCCACCTAGACTTTCATTTGCTTTATTAGTTGATTCTTAAAATTGTCACATGCATTCCCACATATTCTGTGAACCTAATCAGTTTTCTAATTTGCATTTTGTGAAAAAGATATAAGAGAAAGAATTAATAAACCCCCCCACACAGTGAATTGCCACTTTATTTCCTATGCCCTACAAATACAATTATTTTGAAATTAGTTCAAAACACTTTTCAGTCACAGAAATAAAAATTTCCTTGAGAGCAAGACTTGCTTTTTCATGTGTATCTACGCTCAATATTGTGAGATATTGCAGTTACCTTATTGCTTGAACAAAGATTACAATGAAAAGCAGCTTGTAAGAGAAAAGGTTTTATTTTGGGCTTCCAGACTTGAAACGAAGCTCCATGATGACAGGGAAAACTGTGGCATGAGCAGAGGCTGGACATCACCTACTAGATAACATCAGATGGTCAACAGCAGCAGGAGAGTGTGCCAAATACTGGCAAGGGGAAGCTGGCTATGACACCCATAAGTTCGACCCCAACAACACACTGTCTCCAGGAGGCTCCAATTCCCAAGTTGCCACCAGCTAGGAACCTAGCATTCAAAACACATGAGCTTATGGGGGACACCGAATTAAACCATCACACCAGGTTATCTTGAACTCAGAAAGAGGTCAATTCATATTTGTAGAAAGATGAAACATATTGTGTTGGGAAATTTTCAGAAGAAAAGATGGGTGATTTTTTTGCATATGGAAATTATTTCTAAATCCAGAGCACAAACTTTCGAGTTCTGTAAAAAAAAAGATCATTGAACTCACCATGTCCTAGCCTCTCAGCCTGCCTCTGATTTCAACTGCTTCCATGCTACCCTGTCTCACTACTATCTAAGGACCTCAAGTCTGTAGGGTCTGTCTGCTTTGTGTCCCAGGGCTTGATTTTCTCATGTTCATTTTCCCCTTTTGTTTGTGTGTATGTAGTGTGTGTGTGTGTGTGTGTGTGTGTGTGTGTGTGTGTACGTGTGGTGTATGCACACCTATGTCTTATGTGCCCTTGTGGCATCCCATGCCCTTGCCTGTGCTACCCAGACCAGAATGTTGGGTGTCCTGCTACATGGCTCTTCTGCCTATTCTTATTTGAGTCACAGTCTCTTACTGACACCAGAGCTCACTGTTATTTTGTGAGAAAGAGTTCTTCACTGGTCTCTGCTCACCTTTGCAGGACTGGGATTATAGGCACGTGTGGACACACCCGGATATTGATGTGGAAATTTAAACACAGGAGTTTTCAGGCCCCTTCAGGCTTGCACAGGAAGTGCATTTAACCACTGAACCATTTCTCCAACCCTCTCTCATGTTTATGCTCTTGGAGTTAGCTTTTTTTCTGTGAACAAAAGCAAGGCAGTACAGTTGAATTTGCAGACCCAAGGAAAATCTTAACCATGGGAGGATGACAGTCATTTCTAGCTATTTTTTCCCAGGTATCTATTCAGGTAGATTATTTTGGGGGATATTTTGTATGCTTCTTGGGAGAGCTCAGTAAAACTGAACCCCTATTGTTCAACATATGAACTTAAAATTCCCTCTTTTGTCAGCTTTTCCTTTATTCTTGTCTTCATCATACTACTATTTCACTCCTTTCTGGTATCACATAGCCAGTAGGCTACCTTGACCAAGCCTTTCTTACAGATTTTATTTTCAAGGAAACCTAAATAAGATTTATTCATACAAACCATAACTTAAAGTACACTCCCACTATGTGAGACCCTGCTGAGAGGTATGGAGAACATAGGGTTAAAGGAAAGTTGAGGCTGGCCTGAAACCCCCAATTATCTCATCCTCATTTTGAGACCTGTAGGAGTTTGGCCACTGCAGTCTCCTTCCTTTTTCCTAAAAACTCCAGCCCCTGGTAGGCCTCAACAAACCTTGATGAGCCCAGGTACTTTAAGGCCTGAGTTTACTGGAGCTCACATACCTCAGCTAACAAGCCTGGACAATGAAAAGTTTAAAGGTCACAGCTCCTCTACAGCCACCACCATCTAAAAGCACATAACTCCTTCCACTTGGGGCTGAGAACATCCCTCCAACATAGCTATGCAAACCAGACATAGGTTACTAGCCCTGTCAATCCCTTCATGAAACATCCACAGACTACCCTGGCCCTGCCAATCCCCTTGCTGCGTATGTCCCTGCCTCTCCTTTTCCCTCCTAAATTAAAAACACCCTTCCTGAAATAATAAGTGAGTTTTTACTGCAAGTGTCTCCAAAGAGTTCTTCCTTTCATCAGTTCACCAGTGTCCCAAGACTCTGTCCACCCAGCCGTGTGGATGAACCGGGGTGTTAGTGTACAATGACTCCCCAAGAAATCCATGAACCACACTACTGCATATTAGTCACGTGGCTTTGGAATACTAGTGAGTATCTGTTCCTTTAATCACTAGAGCTTCTATTTTTAATAATCCATGGGTATAAGAATCATATCCAACTGACATACATGATAAAATCTTCAATGCAATGGTACATGTAAATGATGCTTGTTGTACACTGAGTGATCAATAGATTGATAATTACAAATGCCAGTGGTTAGTCTTTTAAGAGAGTTGCTTATATATGGATTAAATCTGTAATAGTGTCTAGCATTCAAATAGCTTCTAATTAGCCTACACTAGATGACAATCTTATTACTGCAGATTTTTGTGATTTTTTTTCTTTCAAAAAATGCTTAAGCATAAATGGCAGAGAGCTGGTACACATCACATCTTCCTAGAGTGACAGTTTCAATTTTATATTGAAGAAAAAAAGAAAAAATAATTTTATACTAAAAAGTACTTAAAAGTACCTAGAAATGGGCTACATGTTTGCATGTAATTTAGAACAAAATAAGAAATATCAAACAAATGTCTCATGTGTAAAGTTTGATTGTGTTTTTTTTCAGGTCAATTCCCATAAAATATTGGGTAGGAGTTGACACACTTATTTACCTTGAAGAAGTATCACATTACAGTACTTTTTTAAAAAATTGTTCAATGTCCTCTCATGTGTGCTTAATGCTGCCAAATACACTGCAAGATCCTCACAGGCAATCACTATGTCTTCTTATTCTTTAACATTCCCATTGCAAGCCTTAGGTGAAGGCTCCAGGTCAGAGTAGGTATTGGATTTTTAATTTTTCTCAATAGTTACAGCTTTTCAAGGTGAGACCTAGTTAGATGGAATAGAGGACAAGCCACAGATTTAGCCACATTTATTTGTTGTAGATAGTGATGAGGGAGCACTTTAAGAATGCATTGATATTTATGAAAAATTTGCTTCTGGGATATCTCAGCGGATCTAGTAAGCTGATACAAAGTGAGACAGAAAAGCATATATCATCAAAGGATGTTCCATAAGGCTACATAACACTTTCCTAAAGGAGGAGAAATGCAGAGTGTTTTCTTCTTTTGCTTCTATTTTTATTCCTTGTCTCTCCTCACTCTAGACTGGTCTCAGAATTGAAAATGAAAAGCAAAAGTAATCAGTGTTTGGAAGAGTACAGGGGCACTGTGATTTGATGACAGTGGAAGGTTTTCTCTTTCTTGGCACATTGCAATTTTCATGTTCTTTACCTTACCCTGCATTTTCAGAGAATGTCGCTGACATGGCCTCTCAGCAAAATGAAAATTAATTTTCCTCACTGAACAGGTAGAAAAGCTTCTCTTTCAGAGGCTTATATCATGAGTCAAAACAAAAAAACTTGGTAAAAAAGTTATCTATCATTCAGGCAGGCATTCTGCCAGCATGACATATAAATATATACACACATGCATATATATACATATATATGTGTACATATGTCATGTATGTATATAAGTATGCATATCAATGTGAATATGTGTATAAACCCTGCATATGGATTATTTGATGAAATAAGCATTGTGGAAGTAAAACCTTTAATACTACTTTGCTGGTAGTGGTTGGTTCTCAACAAATCATGAACAGATTATGCAATATTCCCCCTAAAGAACTAGCTGGTTGTACTCTGTGCTTCTAAATCTTGATTTTCCTGGATTCTTTCTTCCCATCTTCCATGTCTTATCTGCCTTCTCAAGTTCTAGTCTATGCTTTAATTTGCAAATCATGATTTTTGTCATGTGTCTTCAAAGACAGAGATGTGAAAAGTTGATATAGGAATGTTCTTCAGATTTGTACTTGTGTAAAACAGTAGGATTAAATTGAATGAGATGTGCAACTAGACAATCCCAACAAAGTTCTCTGCCAATGCCATTCGAAGGGCTTTCAGAATTGGTTCAATGTGAAGCAAAAGTACTTTACACCTTCTGTTTATGACTATCATTGATGTGAGCTACCCTTCAAGTGAAGCATTTTCTTTCCTGCTTGTAGCCACTAAAACAGTGACTCTTTCATCTTGGAGGGGAAGATAGGTGGTCTATTATAGCCCCTACAATACTCTTTACCAGGAATCATACTATTTTCTGAGACAGGGTATGACAATGTTGGCCAGGTGAGCCTACAACTCATTATGTAACCCCAGATGGCCTGAAGCTTGCAATCCTCCTACCTCAATCTTCAAGTGTTTGGATTACAGGGTTAAATATCCACTCCCAGCTTAATTAGAATTTTAATTGAAACAGATTACTGCTAAATAAGACTGTCACCAGATAACAGACAAAAACACAAGCATGCTTAACATGGACTTTGTACAATACTGATAATGTGGAACATTTTTGATCTTGTAACCAATTAGCATAGGGGATGACTCAAGTCTTTTCAGGTTTACCATAAAAGCAAATGCTCACTTGATTCACACATCCCAAGCATTAAAAATCAGCGAGGTGCTGAATAAAAGCAATATGTGCTTGGTAATTAGATAAAATCTAGGGAGAATTTTCACTTTCAACTAATTTCCTGACACATTAAAGCAAATTAACTTCTTGAAGCTTCCATTTCTTAACTATAAAATTTGACTAATAATAGTACGGATACCATAAAGTACTTATGATCATTAAATAGGATGTCAGGATATAGTACTTAGTATAATGCTTAGCTTATAGAAAGTGTTACAATGTAGTGAAGGGGTGAAGCAACTCACCTCTGCAGCCAGAACAATCAGGGGTTAATTTTTGGTTTGTTTCTTCCTATCTGTTGACCTTGGGGCGAATTCCTAAACCTATCTAAGCCTCAGCTTTGATCTATAAAGGGATAAACATAATAGTACATGGACCATAGAGTAGCTATGAAGACTGAATGAGAAGATGTTTGGAAAGCATTTAGCATAGATCTTGGCATTTAAATCAGTAACTATTAGCTATGGCTAAATCTGTCTTCTAAGTGTCCTTCAGCAAGTCCCAACTTAAGTTTCTCAGTTTTCATTGCAGCGCTTTCTAAAAGATGTGTTTATTCACCCATAACTCAGATTTTCTGTAATTCTACTTTAAATTATAATAAAAGTTTCCAATATTCTAATAGTTAACCTCAATTTTAGACTCAGTTGAGGAATCTGATGAACAGACACTTCTATTTTATTTTTCAGGCATTTTTGAGATGTAATTGCCAAACAAAAATGTTATACATGTAAGGCATATAGCATAATTTTGGCATATCAGCATAGTCAAACTAATTAAAATACCAGTCACCTCTCAGTTACCAATTTTGTGATGAAAATATTTATGAACTTCTTTTCAGCAATTTTAATTATGCAGTGTAGTGATATATTTATGTTTAATAATACAGTATTCTAAAATATATTAGAGTTCTAGAACATATTGAGACAGTATCTCATACTGAACCTAGAGTCCCCTGATTCACCTAGACTAGTTATTCTAGACCTAGTCTCCTTCAACCCAGGCTAGATGCTATTTCAAGAAAAAATGCTTTCAAAAGTATTGTCCCAGTTGAAGAGCATAGCAGAGGTGGAAGGTAGACCATTGTCATCTCTATGATGAAGGACTCATTATTTTATGGGCTAAGAGAAAGGAAGAAACATGTCTATACTGAAAGGCAGCTCATATCAATCAAGGTATATAGGTTTATACTTTCTTTGAATATATTTACTGAACAGATGTTTTTAATTATGACAGGCATGCAATATACTTTTACCATATTCACTACCTCCCACCTCCACATTCCCACTGCTCCTCTTCCTCTTTCCAAATACTCTTCCTTATATTTTAATATTTATTTATTTACTTATTCATTCATATGTTATATATTTATTTAGAGCGTGTGAGTTTTGCACATGCTAGGCATTCACTCTACTGTTTTTCCACTACTTTTTTTCATGAAAAATTTTTAGTTTGATTTTACAGGATCACCAAAGGCTACTTACAGCACTTTCAGTACATTCTACACATACCACAACCCTCCCTTTTTCCACCTTTCCCTGTCCCTGTCCCTTTGTTCACTTTTGTTCCCATGCAGTTTTGCTTCTGTTCTCATGTCATTCTGAAACTATATCATTTTTGATTTCTACAAAGATGGGGACCCCAGAATGATAGAAAACATGCAATATTTGTCTTTATGAGACTAATTTAAGCCTCTTTTTATCATCATCTCCAGTTGCATCCATTCTTCTGCAAACAATATATCCTTGTTCTCCATTTTAAGCCTAGATTCTGTGTGTGAGAAAAAAAAATTTCTTCGTTTTTTTCACAGTCTGATTTATTTTGCTTAACAGAATAAGGTCCAGTGCTTTTCATCCATTTTCCTACAATGGAATAATTTTAATTTTTTTCTGTGGCTGAAACAGCCATACCTAACTCCCTCTTCCTCTCTCCTTTTTTCATTCTTATGTTGATAGACATCTAGGCTGGTTCCATGTGTATAGTGCTGCAATAAACATGGGTATACAGGCATCACTACTGTATTGACACAGGGTTCTTTGGGTATATACTGAAGAGTGATATAGCTAAAATATATTAAAATATATGGTCTATCTACTTTTTGTTTTGGAAGAATGTCCACATTGATTTTTATAGTGGATGGACAAATTTGCATTCTTACCAACATTGTGTTAGGGTTTGTCCTCTCACATCCTCATAAGCATTTGTTGCGTTTTGTTTTCCTAACCAATATCTCTCTATATTTTCTATTCCCAAATCTGATAACCAACCATCTATCCTCTGTGTCTGTAAGTTAAATAATTTCATATTTCACAGATAAATGAGAATATTAAGTTCTTGTTTTTTGAGTAGAAATAAAAATATATTTTTTTAAAAGTGGTTATCAGGTTTAAATACTGATGATGGCTTCTCTGCTTTAAAAATAGCAGGAAAAAGATAATGTGAAATAAGACCTAAAAGACCATTATACTTTATATTTGAAAATATGAATTCAAATAAGACACAAAATATAATACAACAAAGTCCATGGCTGCTTTTTTCCACCACTGGTCACAAATGGTAGCAAGGGGAAACAAGCAAAAAAGATTATTTAACACGAGTGATCATTTAAGAAAAAATGGAAAATCAATAGACATACCAGGCATATGATTTTTATTGCTATGTGATCCACTTATTTTTTTAAATGCCAAATATCCAACTGTACTCAATCACTATGCATATTTGATTAAAATAAATGTTTCAGGGTCTGAGGAAGGTAGGTCATTTGATATTTTTCTTATAAGCATGAGGACCTGAGATTAATCCCATAATCCACTTAATAATGTAAGGTATGGTGGCAAGTACTTGCGGTTGGGGAGAGGTGGAGACAGGCAAATCCATGGGGAGAGCTGGGTAGCCAGTCTAGCCTAATTGTTGAGCTCCAGGCCAATGAAAGACCTTGTCTTGAAATGGCTGGGGAGATGGCTCAGTGAAGAAAGTACTTGCCATACAAGTATAAACATAAGGACCTTTGTTTAGATCCTCTGTATCCACATAAAAGCCAAACCTGGCAGCACCTCCCTGTAATCTCAGTGCAAAGGAGGCAAAGACAAGGAGGTTCCCTAGCGTTTGCTGGCTATCCAGTCTAATTGAATCACTGAGATCTATGCTCAGTGAGAGACACTATCGCAATCACTTAGGTGGAGGGGCTTGGACAACAGCTTGGCAGTTGAAGGCACTTGCTTGCAAAGCCTGAAGGCCTAGGTTCAAGTCCTAAACTCCCCATAGAAACTAGACACAAAAAAGTGGTGACACTGCCTGGTGTTTCTTGGAAGTGGCAAGAGACCCTGGTGAGCCTATACAGCGTGCACGCGCACACACACACACACACACACACACACACACACACACACACACGTGCAAATAAATGAAAATGTAAAAAACAGAAAAATAACTCAGGTAAAGAATGATTAAGGATGACACCAAATGTCACACCATAAATAAAACTAAATTTCATAGAAACCCTAGGGTAAACAAATGCAAATGATTCTACTTATGCAAAATAAAATATCTATATAAAATATCATTAAAATATTTAATAATATATATTATTAAAAATATATAAAAATATTTCCAACATTGCTTGAGGAAAATTCAAATCCTTGAAATTAAACTCAGTGGTTTATAAACAAAACAAAAAGACATGAAGTAGAAAAGGAATTTTTTTTGGTGAAAAGGGTTTTGGTGGGAAAGGATAAGAAGTTAATTAAGTAAATATAATCAAAATACACACCTATAAAATTTTCAAAAATAAAATTAAAATGTATATTAAAAATAAAATCTGGTCTGGAGAGATTGCTCAGTGGTTAAAGGCCCTTGCATGCAAAGCCTAAAGGCCTGGGTTCCATTCCCCACTTACCCACGTAAAGCCAGAAGCACAAAGGTCTGGCATTCTTTTTCAGTAGCAGGAGACCCTGGTGTGTTCATACTCATTCTCTTCCTGTCTGCCTCTTTCTTTCTGTCTCTTAAATAAATAATAAATGGTTGTTTGAAAATAGCTAAGGCCTTAAAAAGTATAAGAACAAACAAGTTTTGTAACCCTTGTACAGAAATTAGAGCCCAGGTGAAACCAAGGAGGAATTGGCAAGGTGAGCAATAGTGTCGCTTCTAAGACGAGCCTGATAACATCTGCAAGGTGATGGTGACAGACAACGAAGATACTAAAAGTACACCAAAGCAGAAACCCAGAATCATCTGAGAGGTCACCACTAAGGTAGAATTAAAACATACCCACCAAGGCTCAGGAAACTTTGCAGAAGAGAAGGTGGAAAGAATGTAAGAGCTACAGGGTGGGAGGAAATTTCCAGAGGCATTGCTCACTGCCCCCCTGCCCATTCCCATGCCCCCTGACCCCCCATGACTGACTGCTATTCTCACAACTCATAACCCAAAACCCCACAGTGAATATCAGCAATCCCAGTAAGGAGGGCCCTCAGTGAAGTGGGGGACAGGGAGGAGAAAAATGATGGTACCAACACATAATGTATCCATACAAAATTTCTCCTTAAAAAAAAATTCTGAAAGTTAGTGAAATTAGGCAACGAGAGCTATATTGAACAATTTGTGTAATTGGTATTTGAGTTTTATGAGCTACAAATGTGTTTGTAGATTCTATATCAGCAAAATATTTTGCTAAAGATAATTATATTAAATGGTATCATACAGCTAAAATAACAAAACTTTGACCAGCAAATTAAATATTTGAAGTTGAGTGTAGTCTAGAAAAATCTGAACAGTTTCTATAATTTACCTATCCAACAGAAGTCTTTGTACCTTAAGTGTTTAATAAACATGTGATTAAATGGATGAATGAATGAATGTAAAATACTCTTTAAAGTAAGAGGGATAACTGAATTTTTGATAATAATACATGATTACAAATATTAAGGGTGATTTTTAAGTTGTTTTATGTGTTGTTCTCAGAAGCGATTATAAATGGATGTTATTGACCAGTTACATACAAAGACAATGCTTTGTGTGTAGATTATGACATAAATGGCTCGTCAGGAATCACATCTCCTTGTATATATGCTCTTCTGTAGTCCTTTCTCACACCGACTTTGCCATGTGTATTAGTCAGCTTTACATAATTATGCTATAATGCCAGAGAGAAAACAACATATAAAAAATATGTAGCTCCCAGTTTTAGAACATAATCATATCATCTTGGCAATGTGGTGAGTCAGTAAGTCATGGAGAAGTGTGTAGCCTAAGAAGTAAGTTTACCTCATGGCAGATAGGACAGAGAGAGAAGAGAAGGGAAGTGAAGAGGGGGAAGGGGAAGGTGAAGAAGAAGGAGAAGAGAGAAGAGAGAGAAACAAGATCTCAAAATGTCCTTGAACACAGAACTGCTGATTCTTTTGGGTTAACCAAAATTAACAAGTCACAGGATTGTGGGGAAATCAAGGGTTGTTCTCTTAAGATTTCAAGTTTCATGGGGGTTTATTACATATCAACAGAATATCTCACGAGATAATAATATACATTTGTATGTACCACCTTTTCTTGATATCTGCATGAACATATTTTCATATTTTAATCTTGATTTGAAATCATAATGTTTATTCCTATAGATATGAAGATTTCATTAAGTAACATCTATTTTGTTATTCCTTCCCAAAGTCCTATTTACAAATTTAATACAGCATCTTTCAATCCTGAGAAATTTAGCTTAAGGAAATATGGTATTTATATGGAGAGTTTTGCTAAACTTTTGTAGATCAAACACCAAAATGTGATTGCAAGATACTACACAGATCTATTAGCTTTTACTCTTAATAAAATTATAACTATCCTTGTGAAATTCACCAACCTCTAAATTCCTAGGTTTTTCACATATCTGTCAACAAATACAGTAGTTCTCAAAAATACCCAAAGAATATTCTTGACTTTTTTTTTCATTTCAGCAAACAAGCATTCAAAATTATGTTGTTGGGCATTTATTAAAATATTCTCTTCCCCAAATCAATGTTCCAATATTACCATACAGTATCTTCAACAAACATTAACTGATCAAGAAAACACAAAGTAAACACAGAGTGTTAATCAAAACTCATGAATTTTGGCTTTGTAGATAGCTTAGTTAATAAACTTCTTGCCTTGCAAGCATACAGACCTCAACTTGATATCTACATAAATGTTGAGCATGGTAGCACATGCTTATAGTCCTAGTTCTGGGGAGGCTCAGAAAGGCAAATTCCTGAAGTTGGATAACTAGCTGGTCTAATATAACAGGTATTCACTAGGCCAATGAGAGAATTTATCTCTAAAAATGTGGATGGTACTTGAGTTAATGACACCTGAGGTTGTCCTCTGGCCTCCATATACATACATATACATATACACACATGTACATGTGGTCCTCCACACATACATACAAATATATACACATGCACATGAGCACTCTCTCCATTTCTCTCACACACATAAAATCATAAATTTGAATAAATAATTCTCAAAAAGAAAGCACATAGGAGCACTCTAAAAATTGTATGATGCCTAAATTAGTAATGTACAGAATGACTTAATGCTCTATTATGTCCAATTTTCCTATGAAAATTGATTATCTGAATTAAAAGTGAATTTGAACTCAGTAACTCAAATTTTTCATATAGTAAATACTTTGTACAATGAAATGGTGATAATGTAAACAATGAGGTGAGCTAGGTAAATAATTACAAGGGTCTAAAAACCTTAAAAGATGCCCAGGTGTTATCATAGGAGCAATTACTATCTAAACAAAGGTTTAATAACAGTCAGTGTCATGGTCTGATTTGCACTTAAGAAAGCCTTTTTCTGGGTTACATGTGGAGATTAAACTGCCATGAAAAATCATTTATTTCAATGTAAGATCTTGATAAAAGTGAATCTTAATGAGAATAATAGTAGTAATGTAAGAAATAGATATGAAAGCTATTGTTATGACTGACATGATTATTTTGGTAGTTGAGCAAGTAGTTAAACAGTTAACTGATATTTTAGGAAATCCAGAATGTGAAAATAGCTGAGAGTGATGGATTTATTTGGTATAAATTGAATTTGTGATGCCTGTACAATATACTACCAACAGACACACACAGACACACACACACACACACATATATATATATACATATATATCCATATATATATATATGTATATATATATGCAGACATACATACACACATACTGGAACTACTCAATTGAGAGATAAAGAACTATGGATTCATTTTTCAGTAGTATATTGTGGTAGTTTGAATAATGTCCCCCAAAAGAATTAAAGGTTTATTAAAATTGTAAATTTGTCTCCAGCCAGTTCTGGCTAGAGGAAGTGTGTCAACTTGGCCAGATCCTAGAGTTTAGCCCTAAGGAATTTCTAGGGTGGGTCTGGAATTCTAGCTTTAAATATGCAAAAAGCAGTCTGAGCTCAAGCCTGTAGTTTCTCTTGTTAATGAGTTAGGAGTGTGCTTGCCTGCTTCTGGAGGTGCCTTCTCTATCTGCTAGGATCTGTGAAAGGGGGCCAGCTTTTTCC
Source organism: Zapus hudsonius (assembly GCA_004024765.1). Classification (NCBI taxonomy): domain Eukaryota; kingdom Metazoa; phylum Chordata; class Mammalia; order Rodentia; family Dipodidae; genus Zapus; species Zapus hudsonius. The sequence continues at coordinate 8,247 of PVHP010027215.1, read as the reverse complement.
TTAACTACCCCTGGGTCTGTTCCTTCAATAAATTCTTTCCTCCCCAAAATCGTGCCTGGTTTGGAGATTCATCCCGGTGGCGTGTGGCTGACTATGACATATATGAATCTTTAATGCAACAAGAGTGGATAAAATCTCCCCAGAAGTATTTGTAGTGTGAAGAGGGGTACAAGGACCAAAACTTGATAAATGTTCAATTCAAGGTATGATCAAAGAACAAAAAGGTTCACAAAAAAAAATAGGAGGGAACATTCAGAAAACATGAAAAATAGTGTGTTGTCATGATTGCATATGTCTCTAATCAGCAATTTTAGAGAAATGAAATATGAGAATTGAAGTCAGTCTTAGTTTGCCAACAAGGCCATTTGGTGACCTCGGCTAGGGTAGTTTCTTTTATCTTTCATGGACTTCACTCACCTGGTTGGTAAAGGCATATTAGGCTAGTATTCATTGTAATATCTTTTCCATTTTTTTATGGGAAGAGGTTTATTTCAGCCTTAGAGATTCCAGGTGAATGTTCATCTTGGCAGAGAAAACTGGTTCACTTACTCATGCATGCTTAGCCTCAACTTACTATTTTTCTTTATTGTCCATAATGAGTTAAAATATTTAGTGGGCAAACAATGAGTTGTTTTCCCCAATTCCCCACTGCCTTCCCCTCCCCCCTCCACTGAATAACCTCCTCCATGGGACGTCTGGATCAGTCCTTGTGACAGGGGACCATGGATAGACTAGTATTCAGCCAGGTTCTCCCGGCCATGCATCTGGATAATCTCACCCACCATGGCTCTCACAATCTTTCTGCCCCCTTTTCTGCATAGTTCCGTGAGTCGTGGTGGATGAGTATTAAGGCTGCTTTAAGATTGTGAGCTTAGGGGTCTTTCTGTCGAAAATCATTGGTTTCTGTCTCACTGGTTTATCCTGTGTTGATTTAATGGCTGTGGCTGTGGGTCCCTTGTTCATCCGGACATTCTCTGTGGGGTTCCATATGGATCCTCCATGGTATGACTGTGGTGGCTCCTCTTTTGCCAGAATCTCAGCTATCGGCCTACAGTCAGTTGGTAGGGTTAGATGGGCCCCAGCTCTCTCGCTGCATCCTGAAAAATACAAACACAATCTCCATCAGAGAGTGAGATCAGTGTAGGTTAACAAATATACACAATTCTGGATTACCTAGATTCTATTTTTAGTAGCCTCCCTGTCAATCGCTCCCATAGTGCAACTTGTCTTGGGAGCCGAAGAGTACGGGATCCGGTGCCAATTGCTCTGAATCCCAAGTTCCCGACAATGGATCTCCCTCACTAAGTGGAAAACTGGCCAAATTTGAAAGCTATTGATTGTCTCCCCCAGGCCCAGGCTCCTCCATTACACAAATGTTCCTTTCTTGGTTTGCTATTCTCTACCAGTAGGAGGTGTGGTCAGCCTACTCATGACCACAGATTGTGTTTTGTGTCAGTGGTCTCTGTTTACTCCAGCTGTAATTGATCAGTTTCCCCTGGCAGCCTGTGCAGTGCCTTCCAGCACTACACTAACTGCCTTCTGGGGGCTGGATACCGTTCCGGAGTTTGAAGGGTCTCTAGATGCTGATCCATGGCATTCTGTGATTTCTTCAACAACATGGTTTTGCCTCAGGGTTGGGGAGGGCACTCAAGAACTTTTGTTGGGCACTGCCTTTTGGCACTGCTACTGAGGGCACAGAGAAAAAAGGGTTAAGGATGTATGAGTGAGCTGAAACCCCGATAATTCGGTAGGCGTTTCCCAGGTCCATCAACCCTGACTCCTAACCCCCATGGGCTAGCCACAGAAACAAGCATTTCAATCTCAGCAAGACTGGCATTGGGTATCAGAAAAACTTCCTTATACCCATCCCCATAGACCGTGGCTAGAATCACGTATTTCCCACCACTCAGGCCCCCAGATGAGGTATTCTCAGGTTGTCCATACCCACCTATCCCAGTGAAGGCCGCTAACTCACCAACCCCATCAACCAATCTCCTTTTCTCTTCCCTATTACCCATTCCCCTGACCCCCTTTTTTCTATAAATGTAAATTCCCCAACTAAATAAGGAACCACGTGGATATACTATACACATCTGCTCACCTCTGTTCCTCGCCGGACCCCCCTGTGCCATCCCCCCAGCTATATGGACCCCAGCCCTGAGACAGTGGTCAGCTCCCACCACTTCTCTGTTTTCTCTCTGCGGCGGCCAACAATGCCCCCAGAGGAGAAAACAACAAGCTTTGACAGAATTCTGTCTTGTGGTTGGAATCTCATGAGTCGCTTTGGTCAACAGCTCAGTGAGGGAAGGAACCAGTGGTTGGAATCAGGGGTTGTCAGGCTGATCTAATTATTCATAGGCTTAGACTCTCTCCCCTACCATTCATGGCCCCTCTTGCCAGTCGTTGCCCACAACTTGCTCAACAGGTTACAGTATGCTAGTGAGGATTTTATGTTTTCAAACCTAATTTGATTTAGCCTCAAGCTTAAGCTATTCCCCTCCCCCATCCCTTACCCCTCATTCATAACGTCTCACTTCTTTCTACTAGTCTGCATAAAGAAAACAGTTATACGGGTTAAGGACCACATATGAGGGAAAATATGTGGTGTTCGATTCTCTCTTCTTTTGAGAGTTCACTTAGTAAGATCTGCTCGAAGTCAGACCATTTTGACCTAAATTTTGATATTTCATTTTCCCTTTCAGCTGAGTAAAATTCCATCGTGTAAATATACCAGAGTTTCTCTGTCCATTTCTCCATAGATGGGCATTTGGGTTGATTCCAATTCATGGCTATTATGAATTGAGCTGCTATAAATATGGTTGTACAATTGTTTCTGCGTCGAGATGTGACATCTTATGATTAGATGTCACTATTAGAGGGATAGCTGGGTGCATTGGAAAGTCTATGACAATTCTGTTCAGAAGTCTCCACACTGCTTTCCATAGCGGTTGAACAAGTTTACAATCACACCAGCAGTGAATGAGGGTTCCTTTTTCCCCCGCATCCTTGCCAGCAACGATTATTGTTGGTTTTCTTTATCGTTGCCATTCTGACAGGGGTAAGGTAGTATATCATTGTGGTTTTGATTTGCATTTCCCTGATGCTTAAGGATGCTGAGCACTTTCATAAATGAGACAAGGCCATTTTTGTTTCCTTCTCCGTGAATTCTATGTTGAGATCAGTACCCCATTTTGGGAGGGGGCATTTTTGGTTTTTGTTATTAATTTTTTTGTGTTCTCTGTAGGTTTTGGAAATTAGGCCTCTGTCTGAGTTGTAGCTGGCGAAAATCATTTCCTAATTTGAAGGGGGTCTATTGGCTCTGAATATGGTTTGTTTGTCTGTACAGAAGCTTTTGAGCCTGATCAGGTCGCATTGATTAAGTGTTTGTCGTATTTTCGGGGCGACTGGAGATTTGCTAAGGAAATTTTTTCCAACTCCTATTCCATGTAGAGTTCCTCCTATTTTTTTCTTCCAGGGTGTTCACGCTTACTGGATTTCTATTAAAGTCTCTGATCCATTTTGAGTGGATTTTCTTGCATGGTGAAAGGAGTGGGTCTATTTTCATTTTTTTACACATGTTTATCCAATTCGCACAGCACCATTTGTTGAACATGCTATCTTTGGCCCAGAATATATTGTTTGCCCCCTTGTCAAAGACCAAATAACTGAATCTACTTCCATTCAAATCTGGGTATTCAATTCTGTTCCATTGATCTCTCTTTCTGTTTTTATATCAGTACCATGCTGTTTTCATTACTATGGCTTTGTACTATGTTTTGAAGTCAGACATCATGATACCTCCTGAGTAGGACTTTTTACTTAGAATAGTTTTGGCTATCCAAGGTCTTTTGCCCTTCCAAATAAATTTAGAGATGATTTTTTTGTATGTCTGTGAAGAATGAGGTTGGGATTTTTATTGGCATAGCATTGAATCTGTAAATCACTTTTGGCAGGATTGCCATATTTACTATATTGATTCTCCCTATCCATGAACATGCAATATCTTTCCATCTTCTTACATCCTCCCCTATTTCCTTCTTGAGTGTTTGAATATTTTCCTTATACAAGTCCTTTACAACCTTGGTTAGTGGTATTTCAAGGTATTTGATTTTCTTTGAGGCTATAGAAAATACAACAGTCTCTCTGATGTCTTTTTCTGTCTGCTTATCTTCTGCATATAGAAAGGCTACTGATTTCTGTGTGTTAATTTTGTATCCTGCCACATTGCTGAAAGCATTAATCACCTTCAAGAGGTTACTGATAATATTCTTTGGGTCTGATATATAAAGGATCATGTCATCTGCAAAGAGGGACAGTTTAATTTCTTCCTTTCCAATTTGTATCCTTTTATGCCCTTCTTCTGTCTTATCGCTTGGGCTAGAACTTCAAGCACTATATTAAAGAGCAGTGGTGAGAGTGGGCAGCCTTGTCTTGTTCCCGAATTGAGTGGGAACTCCTTGAGTCATTCCCCATTGAGAATGATCTGTGCTTTAGGAGATTTGTAAATTGTCTTTATTAAGTTGAGAAATAGGCCATGTATGAGTATTCTTTCGAGAGTTTTTAACATGAAGAGGTGTTGAATTTTGTCAAAAGCTTTCTCTGCATCAACTGAGATAACCATGTGGTTTTTGTGTTTGAGCCGATTAATGTGATTTATTACATTTATTGACTTGCATATGTTGAACCATCCCTGCATCTCTGGGATAAAGCCAACTTGGTCAGGGTGGATAATATTTTTGATGTAGCGTTGTGTCCGGTTTGCTAGGACTTTGTTCAGGATTTTTGCATCTAAGTTCCTCAGAGATATGGGTCTATAGTTCTCTTTTCTTGTTGCATATTTGCCTGGTTTGGAGATTAGGGCAGTCGTAGCTTCATAGAAGGTGTTTGGAAGCCTTCCCTCTTTTTCTATGCTTCTAACAATTTTCAGAAAGAGTGGTTTTAGCTCTGTGATGAAGGCTTGGTAGAATTCAGCTGAGAAACCATCTGGTCCTGGGCTTTTCCTTTTGGGAAGGTTTTTGATTACATCTTCAATCTCTGTGGATGTGATAGGTTTATTTAGTGCTTTTATCTGCTCTATGTTAAGCTTTGGCAGTTGGTAGGTGTCCAAAAACTTACCCATTTCTTCCAAGTTCTCTAATTTTGTGGAGTAGAGGTTTTGGAAGTATGACCTGATGATTCTTCCAATATCTTCAGGATATGTTTTGATCTCACCATTTCCTTTCTGATTTTGTTGATTTGGGCTTTCTCATTTCTTTGTTTGATTACGTTGGCCAGAGGTTTGTCGATCTTATTAACTTTTTCAAAGAACCAACTCTTTGATTTATCTATTTTTTAAATTGCTTTCTTTATTTCCAATTCATTAATCTCAACTCTGATTTTAATTATTTCCTTTCGTCTTGAGCTCCTCGGGTTAGCTTTTTCCGTCTGTTCCAATAATCTTAGGTGGGTGGTTAGGCAATTGATTTGAGACCTCTCTGTCTTTAATATGAAGGCATTTAGCATGATGAACTTTCCCCTCAGGACTGCCTTCATTGTGTCCCATAAGTTCTGATATGATATGTTATTGTAAATCATTTATTACTAGGAATTTCTGAATTTCCTGTTTTATTTCTTGGATGACCCAATAATTTTTTTAGGAGGGAATTATTCAAGCGCCAGTACTTTGTGTATTTTCTGGATCCTGTTCCACTGTTAACTTCTACCTTTAATGCACTATGGTCTGATATGATGCAAGGAACTACATCGATCTTACTGAATTTGTTTAGGGAAGATTTATGACCTCAGATGTGATCAATTTTAGAAAAAGTCCCATGCGCTGCTTAGAAGAATGTATCTTCTGTATCTTTGGGGTAGAACGTTCTGTAAATATCTGTTATCCCCAGCTGGTCAATGGTGTCATTAAGCTGCGTTATGTCCCTGCTGGTCTTCTGTTTTGTTGATCTCTCTAGAGCTGATAGAGGTGTATTAAAGTGTCTTACTATGATGGAATTAGAGTCTATTTCTGCTTTATTTTTGAATAGGATTTCCTTTATGAACTGTGTTGCACCCAAATTTGGTGCATATATGTTAATGATGGTAATATCTTCCTGCTGGATCATTCCTTTGATGAGTAAGAAGTGGCCATCATTATCCTTTTTAATTGATTTTGTTGTAAAATGTATTTTGTCAGAGATTAATGTAGCCACACCTGCTTACTTTTTGCTTCCACATGCCTGATAAACAGTTTTCCATCCTTTTACTCTAAGAAGATTTCTGTCTTTAGAAGTAAAGTGCGTTTCCTGAAGGCAGCAGATGGAGGGGTCCATTTTTCTGATCCACCCTGCAAGTCTGTGTCTTTTTATAGGGGAGTTAAGTCCATTTATATTCAGTGATATAACAGTGAGGTTTGCTTTAAGCCCTGCCATGATGAAGCGTTAATGGGGTTTGTTGTCTGTGCTGCTGTTGTTAGTGCACTGGCTGCGATGGTCATGTCTGATCTCTGGTACTCTTCTGAGGTAGATTTCTTGTTTCTTCTGTGTGGGATATCTCTTGCAGGATCTTCTGAAATTTTGGCTTTGTTTTCAAATATTTGTAGAGCTGGTTTACTTCATGGAACAGTTTCACTTCTCCATCTATCATGAGGGATAGGTTTGCTGGGTAGAGTAGTCTAGTTTGAAAGCCATACTTCTTTAGGCCCTGTAAAGCATCATTCCAAGCCCTTCTGGCTTTCATGTTTTCTAATGAGAAATCTGAGATAAGTCTGATGGCTTTTCCTCTGTAAGATATGGTTTGCTTTTCTCTAGCAGCTTTGAGTATTTTCTCTTTGCTTTCTATGTTAGGCATCTTAATTAAAATGTGTCTTGGAGAGTACCTCTTCATGTCCTGTCTGTTTGGATTCCTCTCGGCCCTTTGAACGTTCAGTGGGCTTTCTCTTGTTAAATAGGGAAAGTTTTCTTGAATAATTCTGTTGAAGATATTTCCTATGCCCTTAGCCTGGGTTTCTTCTCCCTCTGGGATCCCCATGATTTTAATATTGGGCCTCTTTATCGTATCCCATTGATCCCTCAAATTTTACTCACTTGATTTCTTGAATTTATTGAAGCCTATGACATCCTTATTAATTCCTTCTGACTTGGCTTCAACTTCTGATATTCTGTCCTCCAGATTGTCAACTCTGTTACTGATTGATTCAAGGGAGGTTTTTAACATCTCCTTTTCATTATTGTTTTCTGCTATAATTTTGTTTATAGTCTCCAATTCGTTGGTGAGATCCAATTTCCAATCTATTTTTGTTTTTGCTTGGGATTCCTGATAATCATTTTTAAGTTTTCTGAAGTCTTCATCAAATTTAATCAATTATTACCTATTTCCTCCCTTAGTTGATTAATCTTCAATTCACTTAATGTGTTTCTGAATTCATTCATATTTCTCTCCATTAAATTCAGTCTGGAGTCTATGCTTGAATTAGAAAGCTTCATCTCATTCATGTCTTTTTTCATAATTTCCATATCAGTCATTAACTGTTTCATGTTTGCATTGTAGTTGTGGTCAGGAGTCATATTATTCTCCCTTTGCTTTTGTTTTTGAGGTGCCTCTACTTCATTTCTACTTTTCCGTTTCCTGTAAATGGACTAGGGTCCCTGGGTTGGGGAGTTCCTTCTTTGATTTCTGTGGGTTTTTTCCATTGATTTCTGCCCATGTCCAGGTAGGGGAGTGGGATTCAGGCACCCTGGGGAGTTGTATTCAGCACACTTTACTTCCTGGCAATGGCGCGTTATCCCTGGTACTAGCGGAGTCCGCCTGTGCCTTCTTTGCAGGTACCCGTCTGAACCCGCCTCTGCCGAGTTTCCCAGGCAGCTGCTTGAGTTCTGGCCCCGGAACCAAGCTAGGCCAAGTTGCCTAAGGATCACGTCTGCCTGTGTACGTGGGGGGGTCGTGGAGAGAAGCATGTCTGAGAATCGGGTGCTGGAGAGGACAATGGCGGGAGCTTGGGGTAGGGGAGGGTTCAGCTCTGTGTTCCCCTGAGGAGCAGAGAGCTGCTGGGGAACCCTGTGTTGGTCCCAAAGCTGGGGAGGGACTGGTTCTGGGTTCAGTTCTGGCTGCAACTCGGGGCCTGGATCCCAGCTGGAAACTCAAACCTCCACGGAGAGACAGCCGTGCCCTCCTTGCAAGCACCCGCCCGAGGTCCATCCCCATAGCAAAGGTAGGTCAGGTTGCCCAAGGATCGCGTCTATGTGGGGGGGGGGTCGTGGAGAGAAGCACGTCCGA
>PVHP010027214.1:0-24041 GCA_004024765.1 Zapus hudsonius | reverse complement strand
TTGATTTGCATTTCCCTGATGCTTAAGGATGCTGAGCACTTTCTTAAATGAGTCAAGGCCATTTGTGTTTCCTCCTCCGTGAATTCTCTGTTAAGATCAGTGCCCCATTTTGTGAGGGGGCATTTTGGGTTTTTGTTAATAATTTTTTTGAGTTCTCTGTAGGTTTTTGAAATTAGGCCTCTGTCAGAGTTGTGGCTGGTGAAAATCATTTACCAATTTGAAGGGGGTCTATTGGCTCTGAGTGTGGTTTGTTTTTCTGTACAGAAGCTTCTGAGCCTGAACAGGTCCCATTGTTTAAGTGTTTGTCGTAATTCCTGGGCTGCTGGAGATTTGCTCAGGAAATATTTTCCCACTCCTATTTCATGCAGAGTTCCTCCTATTTTTTCTTCTAGGGTATTCAGGATTACCGGGTTTATACTAAGATGTCTGATCCATTTGGAGTTGATTTTTGTGCATGGTGAAAGGAGTGGGTCTAATTTCATTTTTTTACACGTGTTTATCCAAGTCCTCCAGCACCATTTGTTGAAGATGCTATCTTTGGCCCACTTGTCAAAGACCAGATAACTGAAGTTACTTCCATTTAATCCTGGGTCTTCAATTCTGTTCCATTGATCTGTCTTTTTGTTTTTATGCCAGTACAATGCTGTTTTCATTACTATTGCTTTGTAGTATGTTTTGAAGTCAGGCATGGTGATGCCTCCTGAGTAGGATTTGTTACTTAGAATGGTTTTGACTATCCGAGGTATTTTGCCTTTCCAAATAAATTTAGAGATTATTTTTTCTATGTCTGTGAAGAAAGAGGTTGGGATTTTTATTGGAATAGCATCGAATCTGTAGATTCTTTTGGCAGGATTGCCATTTTTACTATATTGATTCTCCCTAACCATGAGCATGCAATATCTTTCCATCTTCTCACATCATCCTCTGTTTCCTTCTTAAGTGTTTCAATATTTTCCTTAAATAAGTCCTTTATAACCTTGGTTAGTGATTTTCCAAGGTATTTGAATTACTTTCAGGCTATCGAAAATGGGACAGTCTCTCTGATGTCTTTTTCTGTCTGCTTTTCTTCTGCATATAGAAAGGCTACTGATTTTTCTTTGTTAATTTTGTATCCAGCCACGTTGCTGAAGGCATTAATCACCTTCAAGAGGTTACTGATACTATTCTTTGAGTCTGATATATAAAGGATCATGTCATGGGATAGTTTGATTTCTTCCTTTCCGATTTGTATCCCTTTTATGCCCTTCTCTTGTCTAATCGCTTGGTCTAGAACTTCAAGCACTATGTTAAAGAGCAGTGGTGAGAGTGGGCAGCCTTGTCTTGTTCCTGAATTGAGTGGGAACTCCTTGAGTCGTTCCCCATTGAGAATGATCTGTGCTTTAGGAGATTTGTAAATTGACTTTATTAAATTGAGAAATAGGCCATCTATGCCTATTCTTTTGAGAGCTTTGAACAGGAAGTGGTGTTGAATTTTGTCAAAAGCCTTCTCCGCATCTATTGAGATAACCATGTGGTTTTTGTGTTTGATCCGATTAATTTGGCGTATTTTGAACCATTCCTGCATCTCTGGGATAAAGCCAACTTGGTCAGGGTGGATAATATTTTGGATGTAGCATTGTATCCGGTTTCCTAGGACTTTGTTAGGATTTTTGCATCTAAGTTCCTCAGAGATATGGATCTATAGTTCTCTTTTCTTGTTGCATCCTTGCCTGGTTTGGGGATTAGGGCGATGGAAGCTTCATAGAAGGTGTTTGGAAGCCTTCCCTCTTTTTCTATGCTTCTAACAAGCTTCAGAAAGAGTGGTTTCAGCTATGTGATGAAGGCTTGGTAGAATTCAGCTTAGAAACCATCTGGTCCTGGGCTTTTCCTTTTGGGAAGGTTTTTGATTACATCTTCAATCTCTGTGGGTGTGATAGGTCTATTTAGTGCTTTTATCTGCTCTGGGTTAAGCTTTGGCAGTTGGTAGGTGTCCAAAAATCTGTCCATTTCTTCCAGGTTTTTGGACACCTACCAAAACCCAGTCCTCAGACGTAATCCTCTCCACGACGCCCCCCCCCACATACACAGGCAGACGCGAGCCCTAGCTTGGTTCCAGGGCCAGTCAGCAGGCAGATACCTGGGGACCTTGGCAGAGGCCAGTTAATCAGATGGGTACATCCCAGGAGGGCACAGGCGCTCTCCGTGAGTACCAGGGATCACGCGCTACTGCCAGGAAGTAAAGCGGGCTGAATAGCACTCCTCAGGGTACCTGAGTCCCACTTCCCTATCTGGGCATGGGCAGAAACCAAAGGAAAACCTAAGTTCCCAAACCAGGGCCCTTAGTCCCATTATGGAACATGAAAGTGGCAAGGAAATGGAAGTAGCTCATACACAATTGAAGAGAGAGAATAATATGACTCCTGACCACAACAGCAATGCAAATAAGATGCAGTTAAGGGCTGATATGGAATTATGAAAAAAGACATGAATGAGATGAAGCATTCTTACTCAAGCATAGACTCCAGACTGAATTTGATGGAGAGAAATATGAATGAATTCAGAAATACATTAAGTGAATTAAAGATTAGTCAACTAAGAGAAGAGCTGGACAATCAATAAATTAAATTTGATGAGGACAAAGTCCTCATTATCCCTTCATCATGGCAGGGCTCAAAGCAAACCTCCCAGTTATATCACTGAATATAAATGGATTTAAATCCCGTATAAAAAGACCCCGACTTGCAGGGTGGATCAGAAAAATGGACCCTGTCTTGTTCCTGAGTTGAGGGGGAACGCCTTGTGTTGTTCCCCATTGAGGATGATTTGTGCTTTAGGAGATCTGTATATTGACTTTATCATGTTGAGGTACAGGCCATCTATGCCTATTCTTTCCAGGGTTTTGAACATGAACTGGTGTTGAATTTTGTCAAAAGCCTTCTCAGCATCAATTGAGATAACCATGTGATTTTTGCAGTTGAGTTTCTTAATGTGGTGAATTATATTTATTGACTTGCATATGATGAACCATCCCTGCATCGCTGGGATGAAGCCGACTTGGTCACAGCGAATTATAGACTCCATGTGGGTATGTATTCGGTTAGCTAGGACTTTGTTTAGGATTTTTGCATCCAAGTTCATCAGGGATATGGGTCTGTAGTTTTCTTTTTTTGTTTCATCCTTGCGTGGTTTGGGAATTAGTGCGATGGTAGCTTCATAGAAGGAGTTTGGGAGCCTACCCTCTTTTTCTATTTCCCTGACAAACTTCAAAAAGAGAGGTTTCAGTTCTATGATGAAGGTTTGGTAGAATTCATCTGAGAAACCATGTGGACCTGGGCTTTTCCTTTTGGTTATCTCAATAGATGCAGAGAAGGCCTTTGACAAAATTCAACACCACTTCATGTTTAACTATTATGGTTAAGGTTATTCACCAACAGCTCACAAATACTAAATTGTTCATGGGTTAAGAAATGTACAAAAAGAATTATTATGGTATTCACCCAAGCTAACTATATTTCTTTGTCAATTTGTAAATTTTTGGACAAATTAAGTTTTTAAGGTAAAGGTTACTTACTGGTATTAATTTTCTAAAATAAGGCTCTCACATCTAAGAACATTGTGAATTTTAAAAGATGGTTTCTATTTGTTTATGCTAATGGTACCAAATGGTCATCATGGGACTTATGTAACCTTAATGTTTAATTTCAGCCATTGTGGCTTCTATCCTCCTATTAGATAAATATGTTAGAATACTCTAGTTAAGCTTTTGAAAAATTTCTGTCATGGAAAAAACATGAAAACTTGTCTTATGTTTGTAAGAATCTCTAATATATATCAGGCCAATTAGTGCCTAAAGTTAAACAAACAACATTGGTTGTCAAAGTTTTTCTCTCTCAAAAACAGATTCGCAAAGAATTATATTAACATTCAACTGTTCTGAATTGACAGGACCCAACTCTGCCTTATTGTGAGTAATCACAGAGTCTCTAAGATATTATTTCAACAATTGTCTTATTTCATGTACTTAAACTAACTCTTTAAGACATATTCCCTACTCCAGGATACAAGTTCAGACACCTGAGGACAATTTGAGTATCTAAATCCTCCTGGATAATTGGTATGTTTTCAAACATAGATGCTGTCTTGCTGGATGGTTCTTAATCTAATACTTCCAGGTTAGATCTCTATATACCATGCACACAGATAAACTCCAAATGGATCAGAGACCTCAATATCAATCCTGTAACCCTGAACACCCTGGAAGAAAAAGTAGGAGGAACCCTACATGAGATAGGAGTAGGGAACAATTCCTGAGCAAATCTCCAGTAGCCCACGAAGTGCAACAGTCACTTAACCAATGGGACCTGATCAGGCTCAAAAGCTTCTGTACAGACAAAAACACCATTCTCAAAGTCAATAGACCCCCTTCAAACTGGGAGATGATTTTCGCGATCTACAACTCAGACAGAGGCCTGATACCCAGAACCTATAGAGACCTCAAAAAAATTAATAACAAAACCCCAAATTGCCCCCTCACAAAATGGGGCACTGATCTCTACAGAGAATTTACAGAGGAGGAAACACAAATGGACTTTTCTCACCTGAAAAAGTGCTCAGCATCCTTAAGCATCAGGGAAATGCAAATCAAAACCACAATGAGATACCACCTTACCCAGGTCAGAATGGCAATCATAAAGAAAACCAACAACAGAATGGACATAGAACTACCAATGGACCCAGCTATCCCTCTACTAGGCATCTACCCACAAGATGTCACATCTCTATACAGAAAATTTTGTACAACTATATTTATAGCACCTCAATTCACAATAGCCAAGAATTGGAATCAACCCAAATGCCCATCCATGGAGGAATGGACAGTGAAACTGTGGTATATTTACGCAATGGAATTTTACTCAGCTGAGAGGAAAATGACATATCAAAATTTAGGAAAAACTGGTCTGACTTCGTGCAGATCTTACTAAGCGAACACTCAAAGGAACAGAGAATTGAACGCCACATATTCTCCCTCACATGCGGTCCTTGACCAGGATAACCGCAAACTCTACGCAGAGTAGTAGAAAGAAGTGAAAGGTTATGAATGAGGGGTAAGGGATGGGGGGAGCGGAATGGCTTAAGCATGAGGATTAACCATATTAGGTTCAAAAACATAAAATCCTCCCAAGCATACTGTAACCTATTGAGAAAGTAGTGAGCGTCGACTGACAAGAGGGGCCATGAGTGGTAGGCGAGAGAGTCTAAGCCTGTGACCAATTAGATCAGCCTGACAACCCCTGGTTCTAACCACCGTTTCCTTCCCTCACTGAGCTGGTGACCAAAGCGACTTATGAGATTCCAACAACTAGACAGAATTCTGTCAAAGCTTTTGAGTGCCCTCCCCGGGCTTTAGGCAAAACCCTGTTGCTGAAGAAAGCACAAGATGTCACCGATCAGCATCGAGAGATCCTTTTAGGTCCGGAATGGTATCCAGCCCCCAGAAGGCAGTTAGTGTAGTGCTGGAAGGCACTGCACAGGCTCCCAGGGCAGACTGATCAATGACAGCTGGAGTAAACAGAGACCACTGACATGAAACACAATCTGCGGTCATGAGTAGGCTGACCACACCCCCTACTGGGAGAGACCTGCAAACCAAGAAAGGAGCATTTGTGCAATGGAGGAGCCTGGGCCTGGGGGAGACAATCAACAGCTTTCAAATTCGGGCAAATTTTTCACTTAGTGAGGCGGAGCCCTTGTCTGGAACTTGGCATTCAGGGTGATAGGCCTCAGATCCTGTACTCTTGGGCTCCCATGACAAGATGCACTATGTGAGCGACTGATGGGGAGGCTTCTAAAAATAGAATCTAGGTAATCCAGAAGGTGTATATTTGTTAACCTATACTGATCTCACTCTCTGATGGAGATTGTGAGTATTTTTCAGGATGCAGCGAGAGAGCTGGGGCCCATCTAACCCTACCAACCGACCTTAGGCAGATAGCTGAGATCCTGGTAAGAGAGGATCCACCACAGTCATATCATGGAGGATCCATATGGAACCCCACAGAGAATGATGAGTGAACAAGGGACCCACAGCCACAGCCATTCAATGAACACAGGAAAAGCCAGGGTGACAGAAACCAACAATTTTCAACACAAAGACCCTGAAACTCACAACATTAAATCAGCCTTAATACTCATCCACCACAACTCAGGGAACTGAGCGGAAGAGTGGGTGAAAGATTGTGAGAGCCGTGGTGGGGGAGACTTTCCAGAGGCATGGCACCCCTTAGTAACAACATACTAGGGCCAGGAGAACCTGGCTGAATATTAGGCTATCCATGGTCCCCTATCACAAGGACTGATCCAGACGACCCATGGAGGAGGATATCCAGCTGATTGGGGATGGGGGAGGTGGAGCATCGGGGAATTGGGGATAACAACTCACTGTTTGCCCACTAAATAATGTAACTCATTATGGACATTAAAAATAGAAATAGATATGTGTGAAATGACAAGTGGATTAATTTGTCAGGGAGGACAACATGACCAGTTGCTAAAGGCTGGAGAGCTCCTGGTTACTTTTGGCGTCTTCCTCTAGAATGACTGTTTTAGAACTTGACAAAAATGACATCATGGCCACTGGATTAAATTCTGTTATGCCTTCCAGTAAACATCTGGAATAGTTTTGCAGTAGTGTTTATTAGTTACTTATAGTGATATTTTTGTTACATTTAAATTCTGGGATCTTACAAGACTTACCCTCCATTCCCATATGCATTGTATTTCTCTATCCAGCCCAAAGGGTGTATCTTGCCTAGAATGTATGCAGATTTACTCCCCAACCTTTTTTTAACATGAAGGTGAATCTTGGGGAAAAAACCAATAACTAATGTCACAATGCCCTATATACAGATAGATATAGATATAGATTGTAGATATAGGTTATACATACATCCAAACTGAGATGAAAGCTTTCACTTAGTGTGAAGACAGGCATTTACTCATATTTCTCTGAATACATTCAACTTAAATAGTATTAACACTAGTTTCAAGGGACTAAGATACTAGGAAAAGGAACAAAGCATATCTAGTTTATTTTGTTCTAGTTTTATTTCACTTCCTCTTAGATTTAGCTGGAAGATTTTTGCTTGGCTAAAATAAATGAAGAAGGAGATGTGTCTGTGGGATACCAAGAATCAGAAACAACTATACATTACTTGCCAAAAAGCAAAATCTTAACTGAAATAGGAATATTTCTGGGGCAATAGATTTAAAAGATTTGTTGAAGCTGGCCGGTTAGCTCAGCTGTTTAGAGCCCATATGGTGCTAATTAAAGATCTGTTGGTAGTTCTCTATAACTATGAAATCTCTCTGAATTTTTTTGTCTCCAAAAACTTCATGAATTTGAAAAAGAATTCCAAAACAATAAAAATATAACAGTTGTTGAAAAAAATGTTCATGTGATTCAAGCCAGTACAATTTGGATCTTTCCTGGAAGTTCTTCAGTTGTATCTGGGAAAGCTAATCTGATTTTATAAAGCAATAAGGCTAGGAAGAAACCAGTACTATTTGTGCAGCTAATAAATACAATCTCATCCTGAAGGTGAAACTTGAAATTGATCAGATGTATTCTCTGGTTTTTGCTTTCCCAGTCACTTTCCAGTCATTTGTATAGTTCTCTCTTTGATTCAACATATTTCCAACACTGTTTCTACAATGAGTAAATTTCTATTATATTCAGGAATATATTTACAGCATTAAATTCACCTATGATTCCTGGAGGATCCAGTGTTGAGTAAGATGATATGGTAAATGCATGTCATAATGCAGTACCCATGGTAGAGGCTTAATAATTTAGAATTTATTACAAGAATAAATAAGAACTTGTCTGTACTTATGCTATCACACCACTCTTTGTGTATATAGTTGGATCTAGAGGAGCTCCTGTGCTTAGTAAAATGAAGTATGTATGTTCAAAAAGTTAGAACCTAGATTATTCTGCACAGGAATGGGGAAGTTGGCTTAGAAGCTACCAGACAGGTTTTGTGGAGGGGAAAAGAACTGTGCTTCAAGGTATAGGAGATGTACCTTACAGCACATCTTGGGTAACTTGTGGGCCATACTGCATATGACCAAGGACAATTTCATATGTGGTCAAATAATAAAAATAAGTATTATATGTTTTAAACATTTACTCAGTGTATTGCTTATTCCTGGTGCTAATTAAATTATTTTGAAAATAATTCAACTAATTGTAATTCCTCACCCTTAGAATTCTGAAAGTTTAAGTCACATATGCTGATGCTACATAATATATTTGACTACATTTAGATAAAATTTTATTCATTGCACGGTGAAAGACATACATCTCCTGTCAGTTTTGTATACTATTTTATATTTTATGTACTATTTATAATGAGTTAAAATCAATACTTAAGAAAATGAAGCTTTCAAATTATTTTTAGGGGACAGCATAACCCGAAGTGCTATGGAGAGTCACATCCTGCAGACTGATTGACTACCTACAGCATTGTGATTATGGAACAATGGGGCATTGCAGATCTAAAGCCAAAATGTGGGCTATCTTATAAAACATTTGCTACAACCTCGGCATCTGACCAAACTTTTGGGATATATTACGTAATTTAGCAGACCTTTAGCTCCCATCAGCCATAAAGCTGAGAATGTTATAACATCTGTATACTATAAAATGGATTTCCCTAATCTGCTGTAACCCACCTACCTGCTGTTCCCACCAATGTAATTGTAACATACATTTATTTATGACTTTCTTATATTCTTTGTCTATAGAAGTTCAAGTAACCGTTTCCACAGTGCGACAGGTCATTCAGGGTAACCCTAAATCAGTCTTCCTGGACCAGGGCCACTCAGATTTGGCCCAGCATAAACTGTATTATACCCTCAGAGCAAGGCCTGTGTTTTGCATAGATGATAAAGTGAAAGATATATGTCAGACATTCTCTAAATTTTCACTTAAATTATTTTTGTCAGTAATTGTTCTATTTTTAAGTGTTACTTTCATATCGTGTCAATATTGAGTTGTTTTGATTATTCTATTAACTCTAAACCATGCACTGATCTATGTATTACTTGGTTATTGATATTTATCAATTCTGTTTATTCCACTAGTTCTTCACAGTGAAAGGTAATAAATTAAACTTTCATTCCGTTCTCTCATTTCCAAATATAAGTTCCTTTTAATTTTCTATTCCTTTTTGGGAGGGTTAGAGATTGTACATAGGGCCTTGTGCATTTTGACAAACACTGAATCACTGAATTACATCACCAGCCCTCCTTTTGATTTTTAATACTCATGTTAGTTATATTTATAATGTTACATGTAGAGCTTTATTTCTTTTTAATTTATTTAAACTCATTGATTTTTTATAAAAGGTTTTATTTTATATTTTAATTTATTGATTTTTATAAAAAGATTGTTTTATTTCTTGAATAATAACTTTGTATTTTATTGATTTCCTACTTCATAAATATAAAGCATATAAAATATAGTTACATGGTATTTTTAGCTAATAACTCAAGCCTCACAGCCACAGCTGAACACGAGAAAGCCAGAAGCTGTGCTGGGGGCTCACGCCTCATAGCCACAGCTGAACACCAGAAAACCAGAAGCTGTGCTGGGGGATCATGTCTCACAGCCACAGCCAAACACTAGAAAGCCAGAAGCTGTGCTGGGGGCTCAAGCCTCACAGCCACAGCCAAACACCAGAAAACCAGAAGCTATGCTGGGGGCTCACGCCTCACAGCCACAGCTGAACACCAGAAAACCAGAAGCCATGCTGGGGGCTCACGCCTCACAGTCACAGCCGAACACCAGAAAGCCAGAAGCCGTGCTGGGGGCTCACACCTCACAGCCACAGCCGAACACCAGAAAGCCAGAAGCCGTGCTGGGGGCTCACGCCTCACAACCACAGCCAAACACCAGGAAACCAGAAGCTATGCTGGGGGCTCATGCCTCACAGGCACAGCCGAACACAAGAAAACCAGAAGCTATGCTGGAGTGAAGGCTCACGCCCCACAGCCAGACACCAGAAGACCAGAAGCTATGCGATCACAAGCAGAGAGAAAGAAAAACCGAAGGCGCCAGAAAAAAAACAAACTTACCCAGGGAGGGTGGTCGCTGGTGATCTTCAGTTGGTGGGGGGGCTGGAATGGGATCTCGGTAGGACCTCCAAGATGTTAGGACCCCGGACCCCTGACTCAAAAGAAGACTCTGACCAATTCTCTTATTCAACACGCAAAGTGTTTTATTAAAAATAACCAGGCATGCCCAGGGCTCAGTGTGTATCCATAGCAAGACAGAGGCAATGAGCCACGAGCTAAGTTCAGCAGATCTTTTAAAGAAAAAACAAACATACATCACGATTTGGGGAATCTTTACAGACTTTTCCATTAACCAGAGCATCTGCACATTCTTTCCATATCTGTAGAACCCATCGGCCAGGTCATTCTCAGTATTTACCGTGCTTAACCACAGATGCAAGATTACAGGGATACAAAGGCAAGATTATAGGAGCAGGGTGAGGTGGGAGAGGCGCATACCAACAAACCATTCTGGATTAGATATTTTACTTTTCTACTTTCTTTTACTAATAATTAGCTCCCTCTTGCCTTGAGATTTTCTATTTTTATTCTAATTTTAATTTTACTCTAACAATTTGCATGCAAGTGCGTGTTTGCACCAAAGCCTCTTTGCCATTAGAGACAAGCCAGACACTTGGACCCTGTTTTGTGTCCAGTTTATGTGGGTGACTTGGAAATTAAACTCTGGAGGCAAGATTTGCAAGCAAGTGCCTTTAACCACTAAGCCATTTTCCAAGTCCCAATGTGAAGTTATTCTGATGTTGTTTTCTTTATATGTAAGTTGACATTTTCCCCTTACAACCTTTAGTGTTATTTCTTTGATTTGTCTTTTTGACATCTTAATGTGTTGGCAGAGGCTCTTCTCTTGTCCTGTGTGTGTTGTGCTTGCATGTCTATTTC
This sequence comes from Zapus hudsonius, assembly GCA_004024765.1. Lineage (NCBI taxonomy): Eukaryota > Metazoa > Chordata > Mammalia > Rodentia > Dipodidae > Zapus > Zapus hudsonius. Next base: position 13,046 of record PVHP010027214.1, on the reverse strand, counting down.
TCTCTTGATTTGGGAAGCTTTCTGCCAAGTTCGTTAAATAATCCTTCAACCCTTCCTTTATGTTGCAGAAATACCCAGTAACAAAAGACAGAGCCGCTTTGGCAAGAGGAGAGTGAAGTTTTATTCTAAACCCCGGGCCTGGGGGCTCCAAGCTCAGGAAAAAGGTCTTGGGCCCCCCACCCCAGTTGACAAGGGGTTTTATAGTCAGTACAGAGTAGGTATGTGACATTATACATGCCAGTTACCATCACACATTTACAATAGGTTTCAGACATTCTCCCCAGGTATTCTCCGGCCTTGTCTCTTCCTTACCTCACAGAACTTCAGAGCCCTGACAGTTTTCCACTTCATGCAATGAGATTGGCCACATGGCAGACAAACATCAGTAGGATGTTAACAGTGAATGCAGGGGAGGGGGGGCAGTGAGCTCACACTCATTTTGCTACAATATTTAGATATTTTCTCAGCTCTTTCATTTAGTCCATGAATTCTAAGATTTAGTCTCTTGAATGTTTACTAGACTTCACAGAATTATTGTTTTCATTCCTTGATTTTTTTCTTTATATGTGTCTATGTGTATCATTGTCTCACCTTTGTCTTCCATCCCTGATATCCAATCTTCTTATCTGTTGGTGGTGCTCTATATTGTGATTTTTTAAAAGTATTTTTATCCTGGCATCACACCCCATCATGCTGCCTGTGGGATGGTATTATGCCTCTGCATGTACTGCCATATAAATACCATGCACTGATTGTGTCACTGGAGCGCCATATGCCCGTAATAAAGATTTGATTTTAAAGTCAAGTTGTTTCTGCTTCCTGTCATGGAGCCAGCATTCAGTGTTCCCCCCTCTTTTCTCTACCACAAAGATACTGGTGTTTCCTTTTTCTAGGCACTAACTGATGTTCCAGGAATAATCATTCTTAACTTTGAAACTCTCAGAAAAAGAAGCCAAAAAATTAATCCTCCTTAGTGTTAGTTGGACGCTTTTAGCGTTTTCTCCTCTCTAGTAAAGAAACAAAATTCCATCATATAGTTGATGGTAAGTGTTCACTGTGTAGAAGTTAGCTATTGCTGCATAATAAATAATCACAAAGAGTTCAGGATTTTTTTTCTTACAGATCTGAGATTAGGCCAAGAATTGGCTGGTTGGAGCTGTGCATGCTGATATAAACTCTTATTATCCTGAGATGAGCCCTTATCATCCAGGAAGGGATAAGGCAGGTTAACTTGGACAAATACTTCTTTTAGCAATGGCAGAAGTAGGAAAGGAAAAGCTCAGTTTCTCAAGCCATTGGTCATATCATTCTTACCAACATTCTGTTCATCAAAACAAGTTCCTAGGGCTGGAGAGATGGCTCAGTGGATAAGGCACTTGCTTCCAGTGCCTAAGGCCCCGGTTCAACTCCCCAGTACCCACATATGACAGACCCACAAGGTGGTGACCCTGTTGTTCTCTCTCTATCTGTATCTCTCTGCTTGAAAAATGAATAAATAAAATATTTTAAAAAATCTAAAACAGGCGAGACCCATTCTCGAGAAAAAAAAAATCTAAAACAAAAAAAACAAGTTCCTTATCTTAATGAAAGTGGCTACATACCTTCTGATTGTGACTCTTACTATTATTATTAGAAATTCGGTTGGCATGTGTTGTGTAGCAGATTCCTCTAAATTGGAATATTCTCTCCTGAAGAGAGAAAGGAGGCTGTAATTCAGGAAGTCAAGTATGGGAGACCTGAAACTTAAAAGGTCACATACCACTCCCCTAGGTTATGTTAATTATGAATGGAACATGTGCCTTCCTAGGGGAGGTTGGTACAGGAAGGAAGTTCCTTAAGGCTATACAAAGGCAAAACAACTGCATGAGGTTGAGACTCTCTGGGTACGTGGGTTACTTAGGGGGTTGCAGCGCGCATCAACTCCCCGTTCACCCACGGGAGCTGGGTGAGCAGCGGCTTGGAATAGCCATGAGCCGAACGAGAGATGAGACTCTTGGGAGAACATGGCAGTGGGCAGTTCTCATTTTATTGGTAGATAACAGTTGTTTTTATAGGGAAAAGTCAGAGGTAGAAGCATAGGAAGCAAGATCTGTGAGAGAATGGTGATGTTAGCAGAGGAAATGAAACCTTTAGGTTTGTTATTTGCAGTTGGAATAAGTTAGGCTTTGATCTGCTTCTTATCTTGTGGCCTGCCTAGGGGCTTTGGAGTTTTCAGGATTGCTAAGATTTACAGGGGCCCCGGGACTTTGCCTCAACTTCCTTCAGAAGGAGACTGTCCCAGAAGCCTGCCAGACTCAGCAAAACCCTACTTCCTTCATGCCTCATTAGCAGGGTACCACAAGACTCCAATTGAACTGCTTGCAAGTGATGCTGTGTGATTCATATTCTCTGATTGAGCTGCCTGCAGGTGGTACAGTGTGCTCCAGAGGCACAGCTTCTGTGAGTGTCGCCTATGCTAGGGTGGGATGCCAGGAACAAGGTGGGGTGGGAGCTCAGGAAATCTGAGTAACAAAAAATCTTCTTGTTTTTGATCAGTTTTGGAGGGAAGGGGATAGTTCTGTTCCACTTGACTCAGCTTATTTGCGAGGTGCCACAGAGGCACTAGTGAAGACCCAAGGCCATTAGTCAGGTGATCTTGGGTTTCCTTGACAACAGGGAGTGGTAGGTCTAGTGTTCCCACCTGATCTAGCACCTATGTTCTAACATGTTGTTTCTACATGCTTACTGATTTCATTGTAAAATCTCAAATAAGTCCATGGAGAATAGAAATGACATTTGATTAAAAATAAGCCATCAGTTTCTTGAAATATAAAACAATATGTATTTACTTGGAGAGAGAGAGAGAGAGAGAGAGAGAGAGAGAGAGAGAGAGAGAGAGAGCAAGAATGGGTGCACCAGGGCCTCTAGCCATTGTAAACAAACTCCAGATACATGTACCACTTTGTGCATCTGGCTTTGCTTGAGTACTGGGGAATCAAACCTGGGTCCTTAGGTTTTGTAGGCAAGCACCCTAACTGCTAAGCCTTCTCTCCAGCTCTCTGTTGTGATTTTTATTTTAGTGATTGTTTCTTTTATTTCTAGAACTCCTGTTTGGTTGTTTTTCAGTGTTTCAATTTCTTTGTTGAATTTCTCCTCCATGTTTTGAACTTTTACCTCCAATTTTCTAACAGTATCATTCACTTTGGAGACTATGGTATCAAGGTCTTGAATGGATTTCCTTAGTTAATTTGGTTGAATCTGCTATATGATCATTGATCCTTTTTAGAAGTAAGGCTCTCAATGACATTTCCCTTAATTTGATGATTGTGGCTTCCATTATATGGGAGATGGAAGTCTGAGAATGGATTTTGGTGGATTGCTTCCTCATATTCTTTGTGTTCTTTTGTTGTGTTTATTTTTGCATCTGTTCCAGGTTTTACTGTCCCCCTTTACCAGTGGTTGGTTTCATTTTCTGAAGGACTTTCTCCATGCCACTTCTTTAGTGACTGCTTGCCTTGCAGCTATTAAGGCTGAGCAGCAGTAGTGCTTCCTACTATTTATCAGCAATTCTGGCTATGCCTTGCTATAGAAGACCCTTTTGTATAATTACACTTGTGATCCTGTGTGAGGCTTACAGACAGAGAATTGTTGCTGGTTTGTATGCACCACTGGAGCCTAAGGAGGGCCCTAAACTCAGGGCACTACCCTGTCCAGTGATGCAAGGTGGTCTCTTGGGCACTGATTGGTGTCTCCTGCATAGACTGGGTGCACAGTGTTGGGACTGACTCCCTCCCTGTGCTTTCTGGGGTCTCTAGTGTATACTGGTTGGGCAATCAGGACTGGCTCTGTCTGTGCAGTGGCTGGTATATCCTGAGTGGATGATGTATAGAGTTGGACCCTGCTCCCTCTGACACTGGCTGATACCTGCCTCACAGACTAGGTAGGCTGAGTTGGGACCTGATCCCTCTACACGCTGGCCGGTTTCTCTCCATGGATCAGGTGGACCATTACTGGCTTTAAAATTTTCTAATTATTACTTTTGCCTAAAATCATTAAAATTTCATATCACTTTTAGTTACTTTTTAGGATCAATTCTTTTCTACTATAATTTTGTTTCATGGGTCTAGTGATAAAGATTTTGTTTAGCATTTGTTTGTCTGGTTATCTTAATATATACCTCATTTGAAAAGATACAATTGCTGTTTGACATTTTGTGTTTCAGCATTTTAAATGCTATTCAATTGCCTTCTGGTTTCCAAAGTATTAGAAGGAAAATGGTTGATAATCTCAGTGAGGTTTACTTTTTTATGATGAGTCACGTTTGCTAATGTTTTAAAGATTTTTTTGTCTTTGGTTTTTGACAGTTTTATTTTATTTATTTATTTATTTATTTATTTATTTATTTATTTATTTATTTATTTTGGTTTTTCGAGGTAGGGTCTCGCTTTAGTCCAGACGGACCTGGAATTCACTCTGTAGTCTCAGGGTGGCCTTGAACTCACGGCGATCCTCCTACCTCTGCCTCCCGAGTGCTGTGATTAAAGGCATGCGCCACCATGCCCGGCTTTGACAGTTTTATTATAATATTCTCCATGTGGATCTCTTAAAGTTTATCCTACTTGGTGATTATTTGAGATTTTTGAACTTAAAGGTTTACAACTTTTCTTAGATTTGGGAATTTTGGGGTGATTAATTCTTCATATATTTATTTTCCATTTGCTATCTCTTCTCCTTATGGCACTCCCATAATTCATAATTTGTTTCTTTTTGTCGTGATGGGGATGGATTCTAGAGCCTCAAACATACTAGAGAAGTACTATACCACTAAGCTACATCCTTAGCCCTGAATTTTATAATTTGATGTGCTCCACAGTGGCCCCAGAGCCCTTGGGCTTTATTCACTATTCTTTCTGCTCCTCTGACTCAATAATTTCAATAAGAGTTCTACTAATAACTATAGCTACTTTATATATTCAGAGGCACAAAACATACATGTCCACAAATTCTTTACTCTGTTCAGATCTGCCATTGAAGTCTTGTAGTGAAATTTTTATTTTAGTTATTATACCTTTCATTTTCATAATTTCTGTATGTTGTACTCAGTAGCCTACGCTGGCATTCAACTGATTAACACAAGCTGGTCTCAATTTCAAGTCAGTCTTCCAGCTTCGGCCTCCCAATTTCTGATATTACAAGAGTATAGAGAATTTCATTTGGTTCTAATTAGTAATTCCTATCTCATGGCTGGGGATATGGCTCAGAGGTTAAAGGCACTAGCTTGCAAAGCCTGCTGTCATGGGTTCATTTCCCCATCACCTTCATGAAGTCAGACGCAAAAGGTGGTGCAAGTATGTAAGTATCTAGTGCTTGTTTATAATAGCAAGAGGCTCTGGCATGCCCATTACCCCCCATGAGCAAATAAATTAATTAATAAAAAAAATTCCTTTTTCTTTGTTAATGACCCACATATTGTTTTTATTTAGTTCTTTGTGCTTTCCTTTAGCTCTTCAAGCATAGTAAAGACAGGTGTTTTAAAGTATTGTCTAGTATATGTGTGAAGTTATTTGTGGATTGTTTCATTCAATTTATTATTGGAGCAAAACTATTTTCCTGTTTCTTTGACATATGATGTTGTGTTCCCATTTTATTACTATAATGTAGTAATTCTGGACATCAGTACCACCCCCGTTCCTGGGGTATACTGAGATTTTTATTTAGTGTGGAAGATTTAAATAGCCCATGTGTTTTGAGATGTTTCTAAATTGTTATTGAAAATATTTCTTCTTATGTGTGGTCTGTGAAGTCTCTGTTCCCTTAAGACATGCTCCACTCATGTTTTGACAGAGAATATATATATTTGTAAAGATAGAGACAGAGAGAATGGGTGTGCCAAGGCCTAAAGCTGGTGAAAATGAACTATAGTTGCATGTGGTGCCACTTGCCACTTTGTGCATCTTGCTTTACGTGGGTTCTGGGGCATTGAACCCTGGTCATTAGGCTTTGCAGGCAAGTGCCCTAACTGGTGATCCATCTCTCCAGCCCCTTGACAGAGACTTTCTTGAATGCTAGGAGATGAAACTCACCAAAGTACCAGCAGCAAAATCAAAAGACAATAAACACATCATCCAGTCTTTGCAGATTAGCTTTATGCTTTGAAACTCTAACTATTTATTTAGGCTTGCTCTGGAATAAGGATCAAAGTACTTTTTTGAGTCTATATTATTCCTGGCCATGTGAATAGTTTTCTAAATTCCTCCAAACTAAAGGAGGAATTGCCCTTCCCCTCACTCACCAAGTTCATATGTTGAAGCCCTAATCCCTAATGTAAGTACATTTCAAGATAGGGTATTTAGGAGGCAATTGCAATTAAATAAATTTATAAAATTTCTTTCACTCACTCTCTTTTTCCCTTTCCCTACTTCCCTTCTCTCTGAAAGTACATGAGGACATATCAAGAAGAAAATCATCTGGAAGCCAGTTATCCAGTTACATTAAGGGGTGAGCCATATTCATTTGTAACAATATCTTCCAGCTCATGCTCCCCCCACAGCTTTCATTTCCTTTAAACTTGGGCTGGCTTTTGTGACTGTCTTGACCAACAGAATACAGTAGACATGTTGCTGTCTGAAACTTATGACTAATTCTCTTAGAAGTCTTGCTCTTAGTATCCTATCCCCATGCTGTGAGAAAACATAAATAACCATTGCTACTGCTTTTACCAACAAAATACAGTATGTGATACTTTGTGACTTTTGAGGCCATACAACTTCTGGAAACAGAAGCAGGACTAACAAAATATAGTCTTTAATTAATAGCATTATATCAATATTAATTATTTTAATTATGACAAGTTTATCAAAATAACTTAAGATGTAACATTGGAGACAGCATAGATATTACCTCTTGAAGACTTGCTCTTAGATCCAGTAACTTTACTACTAGAAATAGAAGTAGTCTATGGAGATGCAAAGACAGATAATAACAAAGTCCCTTGATTCACTTTCCTGAGTTCTCAGCCAATAGTCAGCAACAACTTATCAGCCATAGCATTGTCTTGAAAGCAGGTCCTTTTGTTCTCAGTATCTGACAAGGCCTACCCAATTTACAGATTCTCTAATAAAATAGTTGTTACTTACAAAACTAAGTTGTAGGCTATTTCTAAATGCCAAAATCAAACTTCATTTTCTGAAGGAAAAAGACTAAGAGGTTAGATCTAACTGCTCAGAGCAGTAGAGCCAAGAGCCATGGAAAACAACTTCTTGCATTGAGAAATAAGTCATTCCTTTGAATCAGGGTAAAATCAGGACTACAGTAAAAGTGATGCCATGCAACAAATGCTTCCTCTTCTCCTCCTGTACTTCATTTTAATGCCCAATAATATTAATTGTATTGATATGTCACATTTATCCATTTATCAGGTAGTGGAAGCTAGAATTATTTCTACCTTTTGGCTATTATGAATAACACTACTATAATTGTTTCAGTGTCAGTTATTTTAAAGACATAAATCTAGAAGTAAACTGCTAGATTAAATGATATCTCTGCTTACCATTACAAGAACTTGCAGATAGTCTGTCAAAATGCCTGTACATTTGCACCAGCAATGGTTGGGAGTTCCAATTCTCTACATCATTAATAATACAATAAAGATATAAATGCAAATATTTATTTTTACTGGCATATATTCATTGTGTAGTGATGGGCTTCATGGAAACATTTTCATTCAAGTATATCATGTGCTTTGATCATATTTACCCAAACCTTCTCCTTTCTCACCTTCCTTCCTCCCGCTAGATGCTCTCCTAACCCATCTAGCTTCTACTTTCGTGTCATATATACATAAATGGCTTTCTATGTCTATATAAAATCTAAGATCTACATATGATAGCAAGTGTTATAATTCTCTTTCTATTATTGCTACTCTTCCTTGACTCTTAGGCTTGCAGACTGCTATTGTGGGACTTCATGAGCTAATCCAATAAATCCTCCTTTTTTCCTATAATTCATTGTATTGGTACTGTTCCTCTAAAGAACCCTGACTAATATAGAAGTGGATCTGATCTCCAGCCAAAAGTATGCAGAAAGGTTTGTTTTGCTAAGGTCCCTGCTGTTTGCTGCTGGTTTTGTGCTTGCTGCTTTTAGTTTTTCACAAACTCTGGTGTGTGTGTGTGTGTGTGTGTGTGTGTGTGTGTGTGTGTGTGTGTGAGCGTGTGTGTGTGTGTGTGTGTGTGTGTGTGTGTGTGTGTGTGTGTGTGTGTGTTGCATTCAGAGGGTTACCCAGGAGAAAGAAGAAAGAACAGGAAATGGAAAAGTCTGACTCCAGGCCTCAGTACTATATATGGTCTTTCAGGATTATCACAGCCTCCACCACAGACCAGGGGATGCCCAGTTGGACAGTGCAGCTAGCTACATTCTCAGTCCTGGTGCCTTCATTTCCACCAGAGGCCACCTGAAAGTGGGCAGCTACAGGGTCCATAATTTTATGACCTCTGTTTGGGAACTATTTTGTCACTGACATCACTCCAGGATGTTGACCCATCTTACCCTACTCTCCAGCACTATGTCAGGAAGAATAGGACAGTGGGGTGAACCTTGATGAAGAGACCACACTTCTATGAGGAATTTATGCCAGTAGCAGACCAGAAGCTATGAAGCACTGTCAGCAAATGTTCTACTTTACTAGAAACCCAGAAACATCAGGATGTTTTGTAGGAGCAAAACAAGGATGTTTTTTAGGAGCAACATCCATCTGCTCTCTCAAGACCTTTCCTAATCTCAGAAAAGAAGGTAGTTTTCAAGGAGTTATGAAGACTGGGACCCTCTGGATTCCTGGGACTGAGTAGTTACCTCCAGATTTCTGGTACATAAGGGTGGGGTATCATTTACTACTGTCATTAACTGGGAACCTGGGACCCATCCAGAATCTGCACTCTCTAACTAGAGACCACGTGCTATGTTTGGTTGGGGCTGGTCTATTGCCTACTCCTTGGCCAATTCACAGACTGGTTATCTGGCAAGCCCTGGTTTCAATGGAATGAAACCAAGTACTCATAATGGTTACTCTGGGCCCTGCCAGGGTCATTGTTAGTGGCAAGCTGGGTTTGTGCTGAAGTGACTCCTCCTACAGATTGGGTGTGGGGGTGAGTAGTTTAAGATATGAAGAAGTCTGATATATAAGAACAGGATTGGAGAATAGGGGTACTGGGTAAGTGGACAAAAAGGGAGGGAACCCTTAGGTGAATGCTAAAGAAATTGGAGCCTGAAGTGTGAGGAATGGATTCTGAGTGGAAGAGGGTAGTGGGCAGGATTAGGATTCCAGGGAAGCATTAGGATTAAGGCATGGCAGGGATGCTGCAGAGGTATCTGGACAGGGCACCAGTGGATCTAAGGACTTATAGCAAGACAAACCACAACCACTTCCAGCAGATCCATAACTACATGCAGCTTGGATGAACTAGCATTCCTCATTTTGAGTATAAAAGACGGCAGTTTTGAGGCTAGGACATCAGTATGGGGATCCAGGACCTCTGAAGGAAGAAATCAGTGAACCTCACCCAGCATCATTGCCGCTCACTCCATTATAAAGCTGGGGAGACTGAAGCTTAGGGGAGAGAATGCTCTGGATGAGGTTCCTGAGCAAGTATATAATGGAGAAACTCAGCCAGGCCTGGTGACACACACCTTTAATCCCAGCACTCAAGAGGCAGAGGTAGGAGGATCAGCCTGAGTTTGAGGCCACCCTGAGACTACATAATGAAATTTTGGGTCAGCCTGGGCTAGAAAGAGACCCTATTTCAAAAGAATGGAGAAATTCACTGCCAATGACTTCATGCAGTATATCCAGAAGGGACAGTGTCCTAAAGAGGGCAGCAGAGATTAGGGATTATTGAGCTGGGAGCCCTGATCTGGCCTCAAATATCAGGTGGTTTACTCAATGTTTTACAAACATCCCTTTGGTCCAAGCCCTTCCTGTTGTGCCTTAGTCCATACCCAGCAGGAGGGAAGTGGGGTTCACACAGAGCACACACCAACCTAAGACAACATAAGGACCTTTCCTTTACAACTTCCCTAACAATGAGTGAAGGCTTCAGATTGTAGCCTTGAGTTCATTAATACCACTAACAATGAAGATTCCAGTCAGAACTCGAGACTGATAACTGTCTAGGTTTTTCCCCCATTTTCTTTCAGGACTATATCTCTATTTCATCTGTGGAAACTGAGGGAAGTTTCATGTTTTCTATACATATCAATTTAAAATTTAGCAAAGGGCATAGGATGGATGGTAGCGAAATGGCAGAGAAAAGAGCTCCAAAGAGAGAGAAAACATCAGCCGAAATGTCACACAACTGTTCAGAAACTACAGCAACTAATTGAAAGCTCACAGACATTAGAGGCCACTATAATACTGGTAGCAGGAGGACAATAAGTTATATACCCAGAATACTTACAGAGCCCGAGGTGACAGCACAAACTTCATCATAAAGGATTTCATCAGGTTGTGATGCTTCGGTGTGTCCAGAGCTCTGGCTAGTGCGGCTGGTCTCTATCCCAACTAAAGACAAAGATATTATTAGTCATTACTGCTTGGGGACCATAGATTGCAGTTGAGGCTAATGAGAAACTAAATCACAATACTCCAGAGAATGAGGACCTATAATCTAGAAGACAGAGGAGAGCTGCAAAAGCCTCAAAGTCTCACATGGGGCTTACCTGCATGCTCTACATATAGGATGAGACCCAGTGGCACTGGCAAACATGAGTCTTCAGGCAGCTCTGGGAGTTTCCCAGATAATTAAAGATATCAGTGTCCAAGTTCTGGGAGAGTGACTTGGTATGACCTAATATATATGAGGTCCTGTGCTCAATCCCCTGCACTAGACACAAAATATGTCTGATCACTAGTTGATCCCAAAATTAACAGCACACAACTTCATGCTACCCTTCTCTACTCCCTTTGAGTGGTCTGGTGACATAAACAAAATTCAGCACTATTTTCAGATTATAAATGCCATAATTTTGGACATGTAAACTGTAGTGTAGCCCACCATCATGTTCCTAGGGTTTTCTAATTACCTGCTGTATTCTTATATGTTCAGGTGGCAGCCTAAGATGCTAGGTGTGGCTCTTATATTACTCCCAAAGTGACAACAGAAGTGGCCCAAGGTATTGTAGTTACCTGCTATGAAAATATTCTATTAGGCTGGGTGGAGCAAAATACAGTTCTTATATCCAACTGAGTGAGACCCTGCCCCAAAGAAAGACAGAAGAAAAAGACAAAAAGGCCCGATAAATCAAGAGATATCAAAAGCAAAACTTTCACTCTTAAACCACTGCTTATTTAAGAATGACAAAGTCTACCAAAATTAATTACATCAATAACTCTAACACATAACCTCCCCTGACATGGAAGTTGATTAGCACTTCCAAAGCAGGCCTACATACGTGGCTTTTGGGAACTACCCCAAGGTAAGACAGCCCTGTTATCTTTTGGGATGGCTTTGATCTCACTGATGCTGAGTATAAAGGCCATTTATGACAAACCTATATATAGCCAACATCATACCTAATGGGGGAAAAACTTGAAGCATTTCCACTAAAATAGAGATGGGGGGCACTCTTCCAACTTTTACTGAATATAGTACTGGAAGGCTTAGCTATAGCAATAAGGCAAGAGACACAAATCAAAAGGGCACAAATTGGAAAGGAAGAGATCAAATTATCATTATTTGCAGATTTTGTGATTTTATACATAAGGGACCCTAAAGACTCTATCAGCAAACTGTTACAGTGGAAACATTTTTATTTTATTTTATTTTTTTATTATCCATAATGAGTTACAACATTTAGTGGGCAAACAATGAGTTGTTATCCCCAATTCCCCGCTGCCCTCCCCTCCCCACTCCGCTGGATAACCTCCCCCACGGGTCGTCTGGATCACTCCTCGGGACAGGGGCCCATGGATAGCCTAGTATTCAGCCAGGTTCTCCTGGCCATGCCTCTGGATAATCTCCCCCACCACGGCTCTCACAATCTTTCTGCCCCCTCTTCCCCATAGTTCCCTGAATCGTGGTGGATGAGTATTAAGGTTGCTTTAAAGTTGTGAGCTTAGGGGTCTTTGTGTCGAAAATCGTTGGTTTCTGTCACCCTGGCTTATCCTGTGTTGATTTAATGGCTGTGGCTGTGGGCCCCTTGTTCATCCTGTCATTCTCTGTGGGGTTCCATTTGGATCCTCCATGGTATGACTGTGGTGGCTCCTCTCTTGCCAGAATCTCAGCTATCGGCCTACAGTAGGTTGGTAGGGTTAGATGGGCCCCAGCTCTCTCGCTGCATCCTGAAAAATACAAACACAATCTCCATCGGAGAGTGAGATCAGTGTAGGTTAACAAATATACACAATCCTGGATTACCTAGATTCTATTTTTAGTAGCCTCCCTGTCAATCGCTCCCATAGTGCATCTTGTCTTGGGAGCCCAAGAGTACAGGATCCAGTGCCTATCGCCCTGAATCCTTAGTTCCAGACAAGGGGTCCCCCTCATTAAGTGGAAAATTGGCCAAATTTGAAAGCTGTTGATTGTCTCCCCCAGGCCCAGGCTCCTCCATTACACAAGTGCTCCTTTGTTGGTTCGCTGTTCCCTCCCAGTAGGAGGTGTGGTCAGCCTACTCATGGCCGCAGATTGTATTTCTTGTCAATTGTCTCTGTTTACTCCAGCTGTCGTTGATCAGTTTCCCCTGGAAGCCTGTGCAGTGCCTTCCAGCACTACACTAACTGCCTTCTGGGGGCTGGATACCATTCCGGACCTTGAAGGGTTTCTCAATGCTGATAGATGGCAGTCTGTGGTTTCTTCAGTAACAGGGTTTTGCCTCAGGACTGGGGAGGGCACTCAAGAGCTTTGACAGAATTCTGTCTTGTTGTTGGAATCTCATGAGTCGCTTTGGTCAACAGCTCAGTGAGGGAAGGAACCAGTGGTTGGAACCAGGGGTTGTCAGGCTGATCTAATTATTCACAGGCTTAGACTATCTCCCCTACTACTCATGGCCCCTCTTGCCAGGCGACGCTCACTACTTTC
>PVHP010027213.1:0-24043 GCA_004024765.1 Zapus hudsonius | reverse complement strand
TTTTATTAAAGTCACCAACCTTCTGAAGAAGAGATGAGGTGATAGGCCAATCAAACCATGGGGGGCGGGTCTTGAAACCAACAGTGCTCCCCCAGCTGGGGAAAGGGTGGCTATGAGGGAGGTTCAGAGAGCTACAATTCTGTCCCTCTTGGATATGGAAGAATGTGGGTGGCAGTGAATGGGAGGGTGACTTGTAGAAGCTGGAAAGGTGGTAGCTTGTTAGGAGTCTCCAAAAAAGAAAGCAATTCTCCCAACCCCAGTGAAGACCTGTGTCTAGCCTTTGACCCTCAAAAGTCCAAGTCAAAGCCCGCCTTTAATCCCAGCACTCGGGAGGCAGGGGTAGGAGGATTCCTATGACTTCAAGGCTATCTTGGAACTACAGAGTGAGTTCCAGGTCAGCCTGGGCTAGAGTGAAACCCTACCTCAAGAAACCAAAAATAAAAAGTAATAAAATAAAAGCTGTACTGGAAAGGCAGGACACTTGAGCCCCATGTCCCTTATGCAGAAAATTGATCCAGCATTTCCCACTTGGAAGGCTACCCGTGAGGCTCCAGGAGACCACATGTCCATCCCCAGTCTTCCAGACAAGCTGTCCCATCAACCCACCTGGGCTGGTAGCACCCACAGAGTAACCCAGAGAAGTTATCGGGGCAGGTTCTGTGGTCTCCTCCTCACAGAGCAGATCAGAAGTCAGCCTTCAGCTCTGGGGACACTAGCCAATGGCTCCCTCCAAACTGTCCCCTGGAGACTGATGCCCCTGTGCACCGGGATTGGCACACTTCTCATGGGGGTAAGGTACTTTGGGCATGCCTGATGACTCTGTCTTTCTGTTTTCTTTCTCTGCAGGGGATGCCCCTTTTTGCACCCCTGAGCAGCACAAGGAGTGTGCAGAGCCTGCCCTTGGTAAGTATATGGGGGGTGGGTGTGAGAGACTGGGGTCATGTATCTGGTGGGCACAGGTCAGCCACAGAAGAAGGAGCAGGAAGGAGTACAAAGACGGCTGGTAGGATGAATCAGAGAGGGAAGAGAAAAGCAAATGAGAGCTGTATAAGACTGAAGGAGAGGAGGTACAGAGGCGGTGATGGAGGAATGAGTTCACCAGGAATGAGTCGAGGGCTTGTTAAGGAATCCAGAGGGAGGGCAGAGATGGAGAGAGGATGGCCAAGGGGCAGCAGAGAAAGAGTTTGGTAATGCCAACATCACACACATGGAGAGGCCAAGTTCATTCCAAAGCAGCGGGTGTCCTCCTGTTCCCCTTCCCCTCCTGCCTCCATAGCCTCCTGGGTGTTGGCTGGTTGGAGTAGCTGTTGGCTTCCCAGCTGGAAATCCAGGAGGGAGGGGGAGCATAGAGACAGAAGGCAGCCAGACAGCCAGCCCTGCTCTCCAGGCCTGCCTCTCCAGCCCCAGGAAACGGTTTCTAATCAATGCAAGCAATGCCCCCTCCGGTTCCTTCAGCAGCTGCACTTGGTGGAGCTAAGTAGGAGCAAAGCTGGACTCCTGTTCTAGATGATTTCTGAAGGACTAGAAAGGGGAGGAAGGAGATGGGGTGACTTCAGATGTGTGCAAAGGCTCTGTCTGTCTTTGAAGTACAGATAAGAAAACACTGAGAAACAGACAGATTAAGGATAGGAGAGATGGGAATGAGGGATGAAGGAAGAGAAGGAAGGAAAGAAGGAAGGGAGGGAGGAAGATGCTAGAGAAACACTTATTTAGACACTTGTTGAAATGACAAGGATTGTTCCAATTAGGTGTTGTGGCTATTATAACAGGGGTGGGCTTACCTCAGAATATAGCAGCCTGCCAAGTATTTATACCCTGCAAGTACTGTGAGGGGTCAAAAAAATGACAGAGAAGAAAGGCATCATGGAGGGAATTATTGCTACTCACAGGATTAGGATTCTTGCTAAAGGCAGGCCAGGGTGAAAGGATATCAAGGGGTTGGGGGAGGGGATTCTCTCAAAATTGCCTTTATCAGGCTTCTTGGCAAAGCTAGACTGGGCACAGCTAAGTAAGGTTGGGGGCCAAGGTCAAGGCCTAGTAGAGAAGTTGGCTCATGAAACACTGGCTAAAGTTTGGTCAACAAGAGAATCTATCAGAGGGCACCTGTTCTGGTTGGAAGAAGAGAGATGAGGGAGAGCTGGGCGCCAGCTAAGGGGAGGTTGCTTTGAGTTGAGAAGCTTTTCTACAAAGCACCCTAGCAGCAGAGGAGATGGCTTTGGCTCTGAGGGAGTCCCGGCAAAACTGGCATGGAGCCCTGGGTTCTAGGCACAGTAGTCTCCACATTGGCTTTCATGGTAGCTCACTCCATGGGTAAGAATCCTAACGCTGAATCAAAGGAGAAAATTCTGGGAAGTCAAAAGGGCATGACCCCCCCCCCCCGAAGCCTGGAAGCCCATTCTCCAGAAGTAGCAATGTTTCACCAGTTTTGAAAAGCCATTAGGACATCCCCCTCTCTCCCCTACTACCTGGCAAAGTGCCCTGAGCCTCTAGGACTACCTGCTATAGAAATTGACACTTCAGAGGTCTCATTCTTCCAAAAGAGCTCAATGGGTGATCTAACCTGCCTGGATCCACCCCACCCAGCCTCCAGCCCAGACTTTTGCTCACCTCCCAAGGCCCTTCCTCACAGAGCAGTTTCTCCTTCCCCCAAGGTTTCTTTCTGATCAAAACTACATGCCTCTAGATAGATGGTAGATGATAGATAGATAGATAGATAGATAGATAGATAGATATCTTCCATTGCTTTTTCTCTCTCATTCTCTCTTTTCCACTTCTCACAGTATTCCCTGGTTCCCATCCTCCACTCCTTCCCCCAAACCACGCAGCTCTCCACTGACCTGTCTCTTTTTGGCCCCAACCCACGTCTAAGCCCTCCAGCTCTGAACACCACACTAAGAAAGCCATGTTTTGGTCATCCATCTGAACCTAACAAGGACAGTACCAGGAAACAGAAAGAAAACAAGCCCAACCTGCAGCATAAGCCCTCTTGGCCATCTCCTAGCCATGTTCCAGGGGTCCAGAACCTGCTCCCAGCTCACTTCTTAGTGCACAGAATCCAGCTATGCTTGCTGGGCCACGGGCCTCTGACCCCTGTCTGACTAAGAACCCACACTTCTCCCTTCCAGGCTTACTGGCAGAGAAGGACAGCAATTACTGTCTCTGTAGGACACCCTGCAACCTGACCCGCTACAACAAAGAGCTCTCCATGGTGAAAATCCCCAGCAAGACATCAGCCAAGTACCTCGAGAAGAAATTTAACAAATCAGAAAAATATATCTCGTAAGTTAACTGTGAAGGGGAAATGGACCAGGAAGAAACTGGGGGCCATATAGGAAGAGGAAAAGGCAAGCAGTTAGCTCAATTTAGCAAACATTAATTGAGCACCTGCTGTGTGCCAAGCTCAAAAGACAAAGACATAAAGAGCTTGCAGCCTCCTGGAGAGAGATAAGTGCGTAGCTAAATGTCAGATTGGGCGATGGAGTCTTGGATATGTTAGCTGTAATCAAGGTATGCAGAAGGTAAGAGAGAGAAAGCGATGGCTAACTGCAGTGTGCACAGGGTGAGGTCAGGGAAAGCTTGAAACTTTTGAAAGGATGTGTAGTACTCTAGATAGATCTAGAAAGAGCACTCTGATCCTTCTGCTTGGGAGGCTGTCTGGTTCCTCAGTGGACAGGTCTTCGTCCTGTTAGACTCCATCTCTTCTTGTTATTGCCACTCTGGACACACTGGTGTTCTCATTTACATTGTGTAACTAGGCATTCCTATAGGGAGGCCTCATTTATTCCCTGTCTGCCCTACTAATCATGATGGAAAGGCCCCTGAGGAAAGATCCCTTGTGTTCTCTGCTGTCTTACCAAGTGTCAGTAGAGCATCCAGCCCAGAGTTGACACTCAAAAATTATCTTCACAGAGGAAATGGAGTAAGAAAGACAAAGAGGACAGTGGATACATCAGTCACTTCAAGAAAGTCCTGCAGGCTGAGTTGGGAGTGGGGTGGAGGGGGTGGACTTTATATCATACTAGGGTGCTGAACAGTTGAGAAGTAAATGGCAGGCTCAAATCTGTATTTTACTGATTTATTTATTTAGTTATTTATTTATTTGAGACGGGATCTCACTGTAGCTCAAGCTAGCCTCAAACTCACATTCCTCCTGCCTTGGCTTTCCTAGTGCTGAGGTTACAGGTATGTGTCACCCTCACACCCAGCTCCTCAAATTTGAATTTTGACTACACTGCCCAATAGGACATCCTGCAATGTTGGGGTCCTTCTACAACTGTGATGACCAATATAGTAGCCACTAGCCACATCTGGCTGTGGATCATTTGATACGTAGCCTGTGTAGCCAAGAAACTGAGTTGTGATTTGGTTTAATTTGAATCCACGTCACAGTTTCCGAAGACTCTCCAGGCAGCAATCAAGCAGACATGGGTGGGATGCCAGCTGGGAAGAAGAGAGCCTGTTAGCAAGCAGGCTGTTACCATAAACCAGACTAGAATAGGTGAGGCTTCAAACTGCTCCTGGGTGAGCCTGCATGGAAAGAGACTGCTGCTCTCTCCCCCTTGCCAGGCCCCTTCCTGAGGTAGTTTCTGCTTCACAAGTTCAAAATGAGGGATAGGGAGGGCATGACAGGCCCCACAGAAAGCAGCTAGAATGTAGGAACTGGCAGGCTCAACTGCTTAGCAGACATTCCACAGGCAGGAATAATGTTCACTGCCAAGATATGTCTCATTAACACACCTGCCTGCAGGAGAGGTGTGGAGGGAGCCCAGGGCTTCTGCCAAGGATCCTCTAGCCAGACAGACATGAGCTTGCTTCCTGAAATTTCTCCTTGACTTTGGCAAGTGACTGAGCAATGCCAGGGCAGAGCCTCCCACCAAGAAACTTGTTACCCACCCAGGAGGAAACGAGGGGGGGGCTCTCAGGAGTGGGTAGGGACTGTCTAGAAGGTCAGCAGCAACAGGCATCCCAACCAAAGCCAGACTGGTCAGGAAATTGCTGGACTCATTTATATGCTAAGTACCTGGTAGGCCTGGGAGTCTCAGAAAACCTAAAGCAAGCTTGGACTCAAGGAAAGGGTTTCCAGAGAGTGAAAAAGATAGGGACAAACTAACGCACCTGATAGAAGCCTCTAGTCCTGAGTGAGGGCTGTTGGTTTTGAGTTCTACATTCAGACAGGTTCCTTGGACATCCGCTTCTCCATCCATCCATGGGAAAGTGGAATTGGATGACCCTGCAGATGCTGAGGATGCTGACGGTGTGTGTGTTTTGTTGTCCCCGTGCAGAGAGAACATCCTTGTTCTGGATATATTTTTTGAGGCTCTCAATTACGAGACAATTGAACAGAAGAAGGCGTATGAAGTTGCTGCCTTACTCGGTGAGTGGGAATGTCTGTTGCACAAATTAGCACATCTCTTAGGGGGCAGGAGGGAGGGAGGTGGGCGGGAGGCAGGCAGACACTGATATAAGCCTTCTTGAGGAGTCATGCTTTTTAATTTACTAATGACTCCCTTTATCCTGCTCCAACCTAGAATGGAAGGAATTCCACTGGGGTGGGAATCCTATCTAGGCCTCGGTATCTCCCTGTGAGCAATAAGGAGAGTGAGCACAAAGGTCCCTTAGGGACCTTCCAGCCCTGCCTTCTTGGATTCCGTGGTCGTCTGTCCCCGGGTTGGAGTCAGTTGCTACATTGAGAAGGCGGAGCATCGCCGCTGAACCCAAAGTCCTTTCTCAAACAGTAAAGAAGAGTTGATCTTTCCAGATGGTCATGAACCTGGCTGCCACTCCCACCCCCATCACACACACACACACACACACACACACACACACACACACACACGAGTTCACACTAGCTGTCCTGATTTCACTGGCACATAGTAGACACAGGGAGTTAGTTTCAACCCTGTCCCCAGCCTGGCCGGATATTCACAAGACCCCTAAGAGTGGCTTCCAGCTTTCTGCCAACTCCCACCCACTCTCAAGCAACAGCTAGGAAAAATAGATGCTATCTCTGAGACTGGAACACGTGATAATAGAGCCCTAGGAGAGGCAAGCTCTACCTGGAATTATAGAGAGAAGAGCTGACTTTAAAGTCAAGGGCTGCTTCACCAGCCACTGGAAGAACATGGACAAGGAGCCTCAGCTCACTCAACTTCAGGGATCTTACCTGCAAACGGGGTTTCATAACACTCACTATGTTAGTTTGACTTTTCGTCACTGTGACAATTCCCCAAAGAAAATAACCTTAAGAGAGCTCGGTTTGATTTTGGTTCATGGTTTCGGAAGTTTCGATTCACCATGTGGAGTAGAGCAGCTCACACCAATGGCAGCCAGGAAGCAGAGAGGGAGAGAGCATGCCTGTGTTAGCCGGCTATCTCATTATGACCGTTTCATTCCATCCAGAACCCCAGCCTGTGGGATAGTACCTCCCACATTTAAGGTGAGTCCTAGCCTCTTAGTTAATCCACGTAGGAAATGCTCTCACAGACTCAATCCAGAGGTGTGCTTTACTAATGGTTAGGCCCTTCTAAATCCAATCAAGTTGACGATCAAGATGAGCCACTGCACCCACTTCATGAGTCTCCTGTGGAATTTCGATAAAGGTGCTAGCTCAGAAAAAGTTCATGGGCCATAGTTTCTGACATCTGTACTGTCACCATGCCAAGGTCCTGGGCCTGTTTAGTATGACAAGGGCCATGCAAGCATTTCTGCATTTCCTCTAGAAGGATGGGAACCAAGCCGTGACTCAGTACCAGTTGGGTTAAGGTTGCTGACACTTAGGCCTCGGAGGTTACTGTGGCCAAAATCACTGAGCCAAGAGATTCATGCTGTGGCCCAGAGCAGAGGTCATATTCACCACCCTTTTATTTCCTGAAGAAACTCACACTGTGCCTGTTCCCTCCCGTAGCATAAACTCAAGCTTGTTCTTGCTTGCTTTTGCTGAGAGAGAGAGAGAGAGAGAGAGAGAGAATGGCCTGAGCCCTAAATCTGTCATATCTGCATCAGATATAAGGATGAGCTTATTCCCAACATCTTGTTCTCACCCAGAATAGCCTGCTGAGGATTGTACTGCCATCTGTACCTCCTGTGAGAAAAGCATGTGCCATTTGTAAACCTCAGCCATCAGGCCCACCACACCACCCCTTCACTTCCAGCCATGCACATACCATTCAACATACCCATGCTGCACCCACCGCAACCTGTACAACGGACACCAACCTAGAGATCCATGCACCTATAGTATTCCAGAACTGCCACAAATGCACAGCTGCACAGCCCCGTGTCCCACCACACTGCTTCAGAGTCACATCCACAACAACATAGACAAGCATGCTACATGCCTATACACCCCACACTCATTACATACATAGCACACACAGAAATGCACCCATACCTGCTCGTGCCCCACACTGCATCCAATTCCACAAACTGCACGCGCGCGCACGCGCGCGCACACACACACACACACACACACTCACACACACACTCACATACACACACGTAGATATGTATACTCAGTGTACCTAACCTAGACAAGGGCAGCCACTCACATAAAGCTACCAATAGCCAGACAGTGCTCCTGGACAAGTATGTGCATACATACTGCACCCTGACACATACCCTTGGAGGAGGCAGGCTTAGGAGCTCTGACTTCTGAATTCTTCTCTCTACCCCTTCCTAGCAGCTGTGTGAGTAAAACCATTTTTTAAATTTTTTTTTGGTCTTCTTCCCTCCCTTTGCAGGTGACATTGGTGGTCAGATGGGATTGTTTATTGGTGCTAGTATCCTCACAGTACTAGAGCTCTTTGATTATATTTATGAGGTAAGATTTGGGGTTTCCCTTGGGAAAATGACCATAGGCTGGTACTCCCAGGTTCAGAGTCAAGCATGGTTGGAACAATGGCTTCACTCCACATACCCAGAGCCTGCTTCTCCTAAGCAGAGGGTGGGGGTCTTCAGGAGAGGGAGATGGGAAAGAAACAGAAGCCATAGCCCTCTCCTCAGAGAACAGAAAGAGCCATAAGATGTCTTCCCTGCAGGGAGGGAATGGAGGGATGAGAAGAAGGGGCTGGACTTGCTAAGCCATCCCAGATCCCCTCACACAACAGGGATGGGGGCCATTGCTTCTTACAGTGCATCTACACACACACACACACACACACACACACACACACACCACATCACACTTATATACATATTGTATGCATGCACACACTTACATGTGCACACACTTAAAACATACACATGGCACAAATATACTTCACATGCTCACACTCACCACACACACACACACTACATTTACAGATCTACACACACATTCATACCATGTACTTGACTGCCTTCTGGGTGGCCCATCCCTTGAGTACATCTTCCATGGCCAGCCATTGCTAGAGAGGAGGCCTTTCTAAGCAATCAGTCCCCCACCAGGAGACAGCCCTGCCTGCCAGCTGCCTCTACCATTCACAATCTGGGGAGATGGCTCCCTTGAGAGGCAGCTGGGGGCAAGCCTCTGAAAGCAGCTCTGACATCTGAGACTCTACAGCTTGTCAGCGCCTGCAGCTCTCCCAGCATCAGATGGGAGTGAGCCTGCCTCTGCACCATTCCACTCAGAGTTAATGTAGACAGAGTGCAGGGCTCAGCCAGGGCCTGTAGGATATCTGAGGATGAGCTAACCTACGTGAGGAAACAAGCCTATGGACAACACTTCCCAGTGCTGCCCTCCCCTGGTGTCCAACTTGGAGACCTCTATGTCTCTGGCTGTGACATGGATAAGTCAACACACAGTGTACCTATTGGAAACAGGCTATGGTTCCAGAAGTACTAAGGCATCCCCATGCTGCAAAATTCTCCAAGACCTCTTGGTTCTCAGCCTCCTGGGAAGGATGGTCATAGCCAAAGACCCCTGGGAATCATTTCCAAAAGCCACTGAGCCCTTATAACACAGCATCCTCCAAACACTCCGGTGCCTTTCGGTGTGATGACTCCAACCCAAAGAAGGTTCTCGTGGCCAGATTTGTATGGTCTCATCTGTTAATTCTTGTAAAAGTTGCACAAAATTATGGCACATTGAATCACCAGGCACCATATTTATAAAACTGCCCTTGCTTTATTGCTAAGAATAAAATATTATGAACTTGGCCATGCCCTCATCTTGTGAACTACAGAAAGTTTCAGGAGTAGGAAGTGGGCAAGCAAACTGGGCATGGGGGCATCCCAACACTGGGGAGGCTGGGACAGGAAGATCATGAGTTGGAAGCCAACATAAACTACATCGTGAGACCCTGTCCAACTTCAGAAAGGGGCCCCAGGCTGCTCAAGGACCCACAGGGATTCAGGCACACCAGCACCTTTAGCTTGTCTACACTTCATGCATGCGAGAAAGCAGTCTTGCTGCAAGGTCAGGCCCTCTCCTTCTCTCTTCCAAGCCCTGTCTTGAGCAACAACATCCCATGCCACCAAAAAGCAGGGTAGAGACAGAGCAGCTCCTGACGCTGTCCACTGGGCTGCATTCTTGACGTGGTTTGTCCGGCCACAGCTGAACAGTCACCAACCCTTGGGTTCTGCAGTATAGCCCACCCAACAGAGGGATGATCCTTGACCTTTGCAGCATCCTCCCAGTCTGACCATCCCCTTTCTGTCTTTCTTACAGCTGATCAAAGAGAAGCTATTAGATCTGCTTGGCAAAGAGGAGGATGAAGGGAGCCATGATGAGAATGTGGTAAGAATGGCTCAAGGGCTGGCTTGTGTAGACTATACAAAACCACATGCAGGGAGAGTTGACTTACTGCACATCTCTCCATGGCCTGTGACATATTGTCAGTCCTCAAATCCAAGGATATTCCAAAGGCCAGTGTTTAAGCCATACATGGCGCTGACTCCAGGAGGTACTTCCAAGCTTGGGTCCTGCCTGGGGCAGGTCAGCTTCTCCAGGCTATAGTCCTATAGAGAGGCTCTATGTATGTCTACTCTCATTTTCACTGTGCCACTGGCATCTTCCCGTTTGATACAGATATGGGGCCCTGTGCAACTGGAAGCAGCAATAATACTACCCATTACACCTCCTGACTACTATGCCAGCTACAGGTTGGGCAATGTTCTATATGGGTAATGTCACTGCAGCCACCCTAAAGGAAGGTCTATCTATACCTCCTTTTTGCATTTGGGAACACAGAGGCCCAGAGAGTCACATGGCTTCAAATCACTGCAAAACTCTGCTTCTTCTCTATAGCCAAAGGTATATTCATCATTCTTCCACAGCTCAGCCTACTCCTAAACTCAAGTCTTAGGTGATGATAGTGGGTATTTCTGGCTTTCCCCACCCCGCACTGGGCCCCAGATCAGCACCTCAAGTTTTGGGAGAACCATGTTGAGTGACTACTGGTGGCCCCCTAAAATCCACCAGTCTCAAGTGGACCCCAGCCCTTCCCAGCAGACTCCCATTTCCAGACATTATCTCACCACCCATCACCCAGGTTAGAAGTCTCTCTTTTCTGTAGGCTCCCGTTCCCTCTGTGGAACCCAAGGCAACCTCTGCTAGAGGAGAAGACAGTGCCCAAAGACCCAGGCTCTGGTCTCTGTTAGCCTGGCCGGCTCCCAGGTCCTCTGCTTCCAAGTTTTGTGCCTGGTGGGAAAGGGGAAAAGTTTCTTAGCCTCCCTGGGCAGATGCATTAGATCATAAAGCCCCAGAGGGCTGTCACGGGAATTAAGAGATGGAGCTTGTAAACATATCACAGTGCCACACTGATACCAAACAGTGGTTTCTCCTTCCTTGGAATGTCTCAGAGGTAAAGCCTTTCTCCTGCACATTCCCCCTCCTCCAGCTGTGTCCCCATCAAATCCCCCCCCCATATTCCTGTCATAGTACCCGAATCCACTTCTCCAACCCTATGCCCGCTGCAGCCAGTGAGCTGCCAGGAGACTGGAGCCATCTCAACTCCACCCTGCTGCAAGCCCACCACTCTGTTTACCACCCTGAAGCTCTGATGGGCTCCGATGCTGACTTACAGGGTTTCGGAGTGATTGCTGCTGAATGAATAATAAACATATGTCTTCGCTTTGCCCGCAGAGCACCTGTGACACCATGCCAAACCACTCCGAAACCATCAGCCACACTGTGAACGTGCCCCTGCAGACAGCCTTGGGCACCCTGGAGGAGATTGCCTGCTGACACCATTTGGGCAATCCAGCACCTCCAAACAGACCTTAAGGCCCAAGACCCAGGACAGGGGACAGCAAGTTCAGATGGGATGGCCCCTGATGACAGAAAGAAGCAAGAGCCCCCTATGCACACATTGCAAACGTCTGCCAAACCTCGCTCCGGCCATGTCTGACATGAAGCGCCCCTGGGCCCCACTGCGTGTCCCTCGTAGGAGAGATGAGTCACACACTCTGGAACTGTCCAAGAACTAGCCTGCCATCACATCTCACTGCCAGATGTACAAAGCACCTGCATGCTCAGACTTCTTAAGGCATCACCTCCACATCTGTCTTGTACATGATAGTTCTCCGTGCGGTTTCCAGCGCCCACTCTGTCGCCCATGCAGTGGGACCAGATTCCAGCCCCCAAATCACCCCAGGCCACCATGCTGGAGTCAAAACTGCACCGCAGAGGGGGAAACTGCAGAACTCTCTACAATGTCTGATCCTTGTGTTGTTTGTGAAGGTTGTTAACCTGCCCACAAACCCTTCTCCCCCAAACTGGCCTGTGGGGCTCAGGCACCAAAGGTGACCAGTGCCAACCTCCCTCTTATCCCAGCGCCTGCGGAGGTGGCACAGTGGCCTGGGTGACCCCGTATTCATCCATGGAGCCACTCCGTTCTTCTCTCCCTGTGACACAGCTGTACAGTCTGATTTCTTTTCTTGATTTTTTTTTTAATTTGGGGGGCTTTTTTGTTTGTCTGTTGGAATTTGTTTCATTTTATTTTGTTTTACAGTTTTTAGTTTTGATGTTCCGAGGTTTGGTTTGGTTTTTCCATTTTCTTTGGAGTTTATTTATTCGTGCTTTGAATCACAGTCATATTAAAAGCTGGTCTTGTGGAAGTGGTCATAGTATTTCTGCCTTTTCTCACATCCTGCTCTCTCTCTCCAAGGGCTAAGGAAAGGGTCAGGCCTGCCAGACCAAAAGCTGTGAATAATGTGTTTGTAAAGGTTCATTCAACAACATTTTTGTTTTTACAAAATGTGTACCCTGTGTATTTTATCCCAAGCTTTTTAAAAGCGGAGGATCACAGCTTTGTTGATGACGTCTCTACCCACTAACAGGTAGCAAGCCCGTGCTCTGCAAGACACTCTTCGTGGCATGAAAAGGGGGAAACAGAAGGATGCCTGTGCCTGAACCCCTTCCAGAGGCTTCCAGGTCCTCTGTGCTCTATCTGCTGCCAACTTCTCTCAACCCTGTCTGAGAATTCAGGCTGGACACAAGCCCCAGGTGGCCTCCCTCCTACCTACCACCACCTGATGCTCTCTCCATCTCACTTTCTCCCCCCACCCCCACCAAGCTCACCTGCCTTGTCTGTCTCTCCAGATGTCACACTTGAAACACCAAGTTCCCTGGACCTCCTCACAGGGCTTCCAGGTGGGGCACAGGATTGGCAGGAGTTTTTGCTGAACACAGGGGGGACCCTCTCTAAACCTCCCTGTGACAAGTAGGAAGTTCTTTTTTGGGTAGACTCTTTGTCCTTGGGACACTGTAGAGAGAGTTTCTAAAGGCCTAACCTTGTTCTTCCTGCTGCCGACCCCTCCACCCCAACCCCAGCCAGGAAGACAGGTTTGATGTGGCTTGTGACTTCTCTATCATTCACAAGAGCATGGATAGCATTGTCCACTCCAAGGCTTCAGAGTTCTGGTCCCTGTTCTGCCTTGTTCTCTCTCCTCATCACTCACCGCCCAGCTATTTTCCCACTGTGATGAATTATAAAGTCTCACACGGGGAGTTAGCAGCTCTGACCTGTGACCTTCTGTTAGTAACTGATGATGATGAGACCTCCTCTCTGGACTCACTTCCTCAATTTGAAGGTGCTGATAGTGTGTTACCTTGTGAAGGGTAGATACAGGACTAGGCAAGTGACCTCTGGTCTAATGCACCTTCAGACTCAAAATACCGTAGTACATACTATGCCCCCCACACACAAACTACATAGGACAAGTTATACACACCTGTCACACTTACACATACACATGTCTAGACAACATAGGTAATGGAAACTGCAGAAGACAGCTGGGACAGAACATCTGTAATGCCCTCCACAAGCATCCTCTTTGTCAGGGTTATTTGAGCTCTTAGAAAGCTGGACTTTAATTTTTAAAACCAAAGTAAAAAGTGGTGAAAGAGTTTTCTATCATTGAAGTAGCAAATTATCATTATCATATGTCATAGATAGCCACACACCGCTGGGATGAATCCACACCAGGCACATTTATGGGAGGAAAAGATTTATTGAGGCTACAGATCCATAATGGTGAAAGAGGCTAGCCCCCTTTCACAGGTCGAAGCAGAGAGAGAGAGAGAGAGAGAGAGAGAGAGAGAGAGAGAGAGAGAGAGGCCATCACCAATACTACACACCAGCAAACAGCAAACAGGCAGGGACCCTGGAAATAAATTTCCTTCCCCCTTATATAGCTTTAGGGAGGAGTCTTACAACCCTTTTCCAGACTTGTTGGTTTGCTGAGTCTCTGGAATTTCCTTCTTGTATGGCCCTCTCAGGAAAGGATGTTTATTTTTAGCTTCCCTGAGCTTCCTTACATCCTGGCCTACTGAGAGGGCTGCCTTCCTGTGAACATCCTCAGAGACCCACCCAAGATTACTAAAAAGGTCAAGTTGACAACAAAACAACCATCACATCATAATGGTTTAAAAGAGCACAAATATATTATCTTGTGGTTCTATAGATTTGAAGTCTGATATGAGTCTCACTAGGCTAAAATGCAGATGTCAGTTCCAAAGAAGAATCCAATTTCTTGCCTTTCCAAATCACTAGAGACCATCACATTCCTTGGGTCATGGCTCCTTCTCCTTCTTCCAAGGTAGTAGGACAAGTTGAGGGATTCTCATATACATGACTCTGACCTTCCATAGTGGCATCTCCCTCCAACTATGACCTATCTCCTGCCAACCCATTCCGTTTTTTTTTTAACTTTCATTTATTTATTGATTAATTAATTTGCAAGCAGAGAAAAAGAGAAGACAGAAAGAGAAAATGGGCATGTCAGGGCCTCCAGCCACTGCAAATGGACTCCAGATGCATGTGCCATCTTGTGCATCTGGCTTTACATGGGTACTGGGGAGTCTAACCCAGGTCATTGGGCTTTGCAGGCAAGGGCCTTAACCACTGAGCAATCTCTCTGGTCTGCCTCTTTCATTTTTAAAGACCCCTGGTTGGTTACATTGGACCCACCAGATGACCCAAAATACTCCGCCATTTCAAGGTCACTAATTTCATCCATCTTCAAGGCTTCTTTTACCATCTAAGGTCATACATGCACAGGTTCCAGGAATGAGGATGTGAGCATCTTTAAGGGGGCATTATTCTGCTTAACATAGGCCCTTTGGACCATGTAGCCTAATGCCCTAATTTTCCAAATGAGAAGATCCAAGAGGAGTGGGGAAAGACTGTTTTTGGTCCCTTGTGGAGTTAGTGACTGTTCCCAAGCTATATCTTTTGGCCCCCCAGCTCACAACTTCTTGCATGGATTTCCCAGGGTACCTTTCTTAAAGCAAGAAAGACTGAAAGTGATCTTTCTTTCAGACTTTGCCAGGGTATAGAAGTCCCTCCCCTGAGACAAACTCATCCCTCACTTCATCCAGCTGGGAACTATCCCACAGGTCAGATGCAGAAAGACAGAGGTCTGAAGGCTGGCCTCAGACTGCGCCTACCAGTGACAGGAAGCAAATGCGATGTCCATTTGGACAGTTAGCAGTCTATCTGCTGCTTCTGCCTTCTAATTGAACAGCTTCATAAATGTTTTAAAAGCTATAGCTTAAGTTGTTATTTGACATGTTTTGATGGATCTCTAGCTTTCTTTCAAGAATGAATAAGTGAGGGGAGAGATCAATTTGTGGGGAAGCAAAGACTATTCAAACACATTTGGACTGCTTCTGGTCTCACACATCTGGGCACCCCTTCTTTCTTCTAACTTGGGGGTTCTGGCTTTGTTCAGTTTGGGCTGGGTCTACATAATTAGTCTTTTTTTTATATAAATAATCAGCTCAGCTTTATGTAGCTGGCTGGGGAATTGAACCTAGTCTGGTAAGCTTTGCAAGGGAGCGTCTTTATTTTTTATTTTATTTTATTTTATTTATTTATTTGAGAGAGAGAGAGGTAGACAGAGAGAGGCAGAGAGAATGGGCACGACAGGGCCTCCAGCCACTGCAAATGAACTCCAGACACATGCACCCTCTTGTGCGTCTGGCTTTACATGAGCACTGGGAAATCGAACTCAGGTCCTTCTGCATTGCAGGCAAACGCCTTAACGGCTAAGCCATCTCTTCAGCCCCATAATTAGTCTTTTAAGGAGAGACAGAGTAAAATTCAAAAGCTCAAATCAATATCCAGCTACTGATTTTTAACTGGTTGTTAACAAAAGATGCAGTCTAAATTCCAGTGAGTGGTGGGGTGTTTTCATGGTTGTCATTTCAAACAAGCAGCTGTGTGTGCAGTCATTTCCTGAGTCACAAACAGGAAGGGTCGGAGGTGCAGAAGAGATGCAAGTATGTTTCATATTCTCAGGAGTCACCCAGACGATGAGACAAAGGCTGACCATTGGGTACAAGTCCAAACCCAGAGGTAGATCCTCAGTGGCCTCAGAAGCTGAGATAAATTGACTGGGCAGTGGCACAAGGCCTCAAAGACAGAGTGTGTGAGGTGAGCTCAGTGAGGGAGCAAAAGGAATGAGCCCTCCTGTAACATCTATGCCTCGCCAGGGACCGAGCTGGCTGCACACAGGCTGTTGCTTTGTTGTTTTTGGCAAAGACACCAGAGTTATTTTATTTTCCTCTCTCCAGCTTGAAGCTATTTTTATGAAAGTTTTAACCATGGAATGCCTAGCAAGAGGCTTGTGATGAAGAGAAACTAGAGTCCCCTGAGGATCTCAGGGAAACTGACCAATGTTCAGTGACAGAGGTGTGATGTGGCAGGTAATGTGCTCCAGGAAGCTCAGCTCAACTCACCTGAGCAGAGGGGCCGAAGGGGAGCCAGTTTACTGCTTCTTTCACAGGCTCAGAGGCTTCTGTTCCATGACTGTGGGGTCTAGGGCTTCTGGGAGTTCACGAATAATCTCCCCAATTACAGAGAAGATAGAGTGCTCAGAGATAACAAGGAATTGTTTCTTCAGAGGCAGAGCAGATCCCATACTTCCCAAAACAAGCTTGCTGGCAGAGGTGGAGAGGGAGCAGGGGAACAAACAGGAGGCCAATGCATGAAGGACGTAGGTACACCATTCATCCACCTTGACTGTTATGTGCCAGGCATTTACCCTCAAGGAATTTATAGTCTGAGCAGAGAATACTGACATGTGTACAGATGAATCCAGGTCCTAGTTAAAGAGGTGTGAAAGAGAGGCATATGTCAGGCCCAGAGGGCTGAAATAGGAATAGTTTCAGGAACTATATATAGATCTAGAAGAACCCAAAAGACGTGAAAGGGAAAGTGTCCTAATGACCATTCAAAAAGGTAGGCAAGTGCCAAAAGGATCAGGGCCTGGTCGCCGTACTGAGAGGGTACCATGGCTAATGTCCTCAGTCTACTTCCTCTGTCACACAGTCTAGGAAGACACGTCCCAAGCCAAAGCACTCAGTAAGCCAATGGCTCTCTCCCCTGCACTTGGACTTCTTACCACCCAGTCCATGGAATCCTCTGTATAGATGCTCCTACATTCCCATGCCTAGAAGGTAGAATAGAATATTTTGTGGGGCATGCCTAAAGCCAGGTTGAGGAAAATAATTTTAGTAATTTGATGCAGCATTTTATCAAAACCCATGCTGACCTGCTTTTCAAAAACAAAGCCATAGGTTGGCAAGAAAGATTGAGTTGCTAACCAGCTTCTTTTCAAAGCTGACCACATGACTTTGGGGGTTCCCTTTTCTTCTCTAACCCTCCTCTTTTCTCCTCTATAAAAAGGAGAGGTGAGAAAAAGGGCAATCTTTGGTGTGTGCTTCCCAACTCTGACAGTCCATGAGACCAAGTACGAATGAGTGGCAGGCATGTTAGCAAATGTTTAATTGATGCTCAGAGTATCCATCTTCCCATCTGTAAAATGGATCTAATGATACCTCCTTTTCAAGGTTATTATGAGCATTAAAGAGCTAAGGTGCATAAAACATTTTCTAGGTTTTCTTCACTTCTTTCTTCCTATAAAACATTCATTAATATTGTTTGGACCACTGACTCTTTTCAAAATAAGGTAAAAGGGCTAAAGAGATGGTTAAGCAGTTAAAGGCACATGCTTGCAAAGCCTGATGACCCTAGTACCTATGTCCCATGTAAAGCCAGAAGTACAAAGTGGCACATGTGTCTGGAGTTCCTTTGCAGCAGCAAGAGGCCCTGGTGTGCCCATTCTCAATAAGGCAAAACTCCTCAGAATAAAAATTTCCATTGTCTACATAAAATCTCACACACAATTTTAGAAGGTATCTGACCCCCCCCAGAGCCCATCCCATCTGTGAGTCTCCATGGATCCACTGAGGCTAACCAGTCTCCTCGTTCTAGAAAGTGCTCATGCATGTCCAAAAAGAACCCACCAGTGCTGCGAGGATCCACCAACATTTCTGCTCCCAAACTGACATAATGACTGTCATTTTTCAATTTACAGGAAGAAAAAAAAAGATAGAATTTAATCAATTTCAACTCTTCTCCTTCTTAATTTTTTTAAACCTTTGGCACCTGCTGCAGCTTGTGAGGGAGCTCGTTCTCACAGATGGCAAAGTGAATGAGGGAGCAGAAAATGAGTATGAACAGGAACACTCGGAACTGTGATTTCGTAAAATGATTCTATGAGTGCAGAGATTTTCCAGGCCAAGGAGAGACCTGCACACATCAAAAGCAACAATAACCTGCACTTCACAGACCTCCTCATGGCCTCGTCACTAAAGGATATGGTCACTGCTTCTGGAAAATGTGTGTAGATGTCCTCAGGTTGCCATCCCAGCAGCATGTTCTGTTGTTGAACCTCAACCACTTCTGAGCAAGGATACAACAGACATTTGTTTAAAGAAAAATCCATACTCCTATCAGAACTCTTCTGTATCATACAGAGGCAGGATTTGAATTTCTGGCCTCCTTGAAACTTATTTTATAACCTCTTCATTTAGCTAACTCACCACCTTGATGATCCATTTGTCTGTCTCTAATATAATTCAGACTACGGTGGTTTCTTTTCAGAAGGAACCTAAAATAGACCTAATACAGAGTAACTGCCAAGCACCAGCTTATATCCAGCTCAACTATCTATCCTCAGAGGGAGGAGGTGTCAAGACACCGTGAGAAGACTGACATTTCTGCACTGTGTTGATGACTACATAAACCTTTTCTGTTTGCCCAGTGCTGGGGTTTCATACAGCAAGAAGATACTCTTCTTTTTCCAGGAAACTCAAAGTCTGGTTGGGCAGATGGCACAGGCTTTTAGTCCCAGCACTCTGGAGGTAAAGGTAGGAGGATTGCCATGGGTTCAAGGCCACTCTGAGACTACATAGTGAATTCCAAGTCAACCTATTCTAGAGCAAGACCCTGCCTCAAAAAAAAAAAAAAAGAAGGTCAAGTATACAAGACTTGGTGACAAGGGGATTGTGGGAGAGTGGTGTGGAGACAGGGAGCTGCCAGGACATAGTCCAGATCTCAGCATCTTAGAAACTTGCTGGGAGCCTAGCTCCCACTCCCTGGTGAAGGTGCTCACTCTCAGTCTTCACAAGGCCTCAAGGCTTTGATCAGAACCTCTCCTTTGGAAATTCCTTCTCCAACCCCACCTGCTCCTGGTTCACTCTCTAGCCCAGACCTCCAGAGTCCCCTTTCCAGGCCTGACGCTGTCCAGCCCCACCTTAAAGAACCCTGAAGCCATGATAGTAGCCTCTGCTTCCTTTTAACAACTCTCAGTTCCAAGAGCCTCAGTCCACCCACTCCTCAACTCCTTTCCCAAACGAGCTGAATGGGACCCAATGGGGCAATCAGGCGATGCAGGCACAGGTACTTGAAGTGAAGCTACAGTACCAACGATGGATGGATGGGTCCTGGGTCCTGGCACCGTGACTGAGAGCACACACAGGAGGTCATAATGACTTGGGTACAAATTTTTCTCTGAAAGTTTTCTTATCAATAGAATGGAGATCATAATGGTACCCATGTCATTGTGTTGTTCTAGGTTATAAATTAGAAAATCTGTGGCCAATGGTTGATGCTTGGCGTTTGCTTTAATATGAAAGAAAAAACAGTCTCTCTCCACTTGTGACTTAATGGATCCATCAGTCATTGATGTCCCCTCTTAGCGAGGTCCCTCATCACTGTCCACTTGGATGAACAGCTCCCATAGTGTATCGTCCCATTGACCAGACATTAATGGAAGGAATCTGACCTGCTTCACCAATTGTGAACGCTCAGCCACCTCTCCAGAGACATTGAGAGATAGTGTGGGGAACTGTGGGGGAGTGGTGGGCGACATTGTACTTCTCCTAGAAGTCACTAGCCATGCCTTCACTAACAGTTCAGTACGTACACGTTTTGTGAAGCCCTGCCAGAAGAATCCACAATTTGAACTGACCTCAACTCAACCTTCTCACATATCACCCCATCACTTCAATTGCTTTTTTTTAAGGCATAAACATGAAATATTTTTATTATGGATTTTTCTCATTTCTTTCTTTCTTTGCTTGCTGTTCTTGCTACCACATGCCTGGTGATCCTAAGTCTCTGCCTATCTTCTACCAAACTCAGATGTCCCAGGTGAACTGAGACAGAGCCATCTATTGATAGGGATAGCGCTGCCTTCCTCAGAGCTCCCATTCCTGAGGAAGGCAGACAATTACAGTAGCTCTGCATATTTTGTTGCCCCAAACCCCCTGGCAAGTCCCACCCCATCCTCCAGCTTCCTCATAGGGATGAGCATTGTGTGGTGACTTCCCTAGCCAGGAATGATGGGCCATCATTATGTCTACTTAAACCTCTTATATCTAGAGGGCACTGGAGAGCAAGGTGCCTAATGAAGCTGGGAAGCCTCTCTAGTCTTCTGCCTTCAGCCACTGTGCATCGCCTCAGGGCAGGAGTGTGTGGGCAGGCACCGGAGAAAGGGCCACCACACAGGGACTGCAACCAAAGTGACTGCAGAAAATAAGTGTCCCAAGGACCTTCCCAAGCAAGCCGGGGCTATACAACACCAAACCCAGCTAGGATCTTCAGATACACAAATAATTTTTGAAGTATTTTTTGACATTCATACGATCCATGCAATATTTGTACTACACTTCTTTTTTTTAAATTACTTGTTGTGCCAGGTGTGATGGCTTGAGCCTGTAATCCCCACACTTGAGAGACTGAGATAAGAAGATTGGAATGGAGTTCAAGGCCAGCCTGGGCTACAGAGTGAGCTCCAAGGTCAGCTTGGGCTAGATAGAGTGTGGTTCTGCTTCAAAAAGAAATTGTTTGATGTTGTATCTGAAATTCAAATTTAACTGGTGTATTCTACCCTTTTTTCTTATTTTCAAGCAGAGAGAGAGAGAGAGAGAGAGAGAGAGAGAGAGAGAGAATGGGTACAACAGGGCCTCCAGTCATTGCAAATGAACTCCAAATGTGCATCTGGCTTTTTTTCTGGGGAATTGAATCCAAGTTGTTAGGCTTTGCAGGCAAGCACCTTAACCACTGAGCAAGCCCTGCATTCTACTTTTGTTTTCTTTTAGTTTGGTAAATCTGGCAACTTTAGACCCCAAACTCTGCCAGGTATGGGGAAGAAAGGCACTGACCCTCCACCCCCCACTGCAAGCCACCAGGAATGGTAGGCAGCCTTCCCTGGCAGGCTTTTTGGAGTCCACCTGAAGCCCAACCCAGATGAACAAGTGAAGTGAGGAGACCATGCAAGGCTTCCATTCCAACTGGGCACCTGCAGACATACTGAGAACAGAGGGCCATGCTTATGTTTAAACTATACTTTTATTAGTTGGTTTATCTTCCAAGCCTGAGTCAGGAACCAAATGATATATCCCAGCCAGTTGTGTGCAGCCTGGTCCTTCCAAAGAGGGTACTAAAGTTCACAGCCATCCACCCAGTCGCTGAGGTCCTGGCCCTGGCAGTGATGTCTCCAGGTCTCCCTGAGGATGGAAAACAAGGAAGAGACCATATCAGCTGCAGCCCCAGGAAGGACACATGGGCTCTAAGCAAAAGGAAGGCAAAGGCAGGGGCTAGTGAGGAAGAGAGGGGCTAAAGGAATAGAGTCTAGAAGCTAGCTACAGTGTACTTTTCTTATACCCTAATGTTTCTGGGGACCTTAACACCACCTGACGTGTGTACAGCCATTCACATTTTACATGCACCTTCACACCCTTCACTCATTTATCATCATCCTGTTTCCATCCCCCAACAGACCTATTGGGTAGATTTGGGCAATTACTATGTCCCCTATTTTCCAAAATGAGAACCTCGGACTATGATGAAAAATTATTTCCCAAAGGTCCATAGCTGCAGTCACACCCAACCCTCCTTGGCTGTCAATCGATCTGCATCTTTTCATTGTTGATTACTATAGTTTAGACTCTTTTTGGACCATTACCTTTCTCTGGCTTACAGTCCACAACTTGAGGAACATAAACAAGACCATAGTGTCCTAGGTTCCTGGGTTCTCAGGAATCCCATGCTCTGAACACTAGTGTCCTCTACAATGTCAATGTCAACAATTCTAGGGCATGGTGGCGCACCATGGAGGAGGATTGCAGTGAGTTCAAGGCCACCCCGAGGATACAGAGTGAATTCCAGGTCAGCCTGGACTAGAGGGAGACCCTACCACGAAAAACCAAAAAAAAAATTATAATGATGAAGGATGCTCCTAAAAGACTTCTATACAACCCTCAACCAAGACAGAGAGGTCGGCAGGCACTTCTACTAGACCATAAGATCCTTGAAAGCAAAGACAGGTCTCAGCTACCTCTGAAGCCCAGCACCCCACTTGGGTCTTGCACACCTGAGTGCTGGAACTACTTCCAATGAGTAGCCTCAGCCACCTCTCAGTCTATCCATGCCAAGAATTTACTCCCTAAGGCCTCAGTCCTTGGAATAGTGTCTGAACCTGCCTTGTCCTTGCTGATCTCCTCTTCTCTTCTCTTCTCTTCTCTTCTCTTCTCTCTCTCTCTCTCCCTTCCTCCCTCCCAGACTGACCTGGAATTCACTATGTAGTCTCAGGGTGGCCTCAAACTCATGGCAATCCCCCTGCCTCTGCCTCCTGAGTGCTGGGATTAAAAGCATGTGCCACCACATGGGTCATGATTTCTTTCTGTGTGTGTGGTTGTGCACATGTATGTGTGTGTGGAGGGCAGAAGTTAACCTCAGGCATCTTCTTCAGTCACTCTCCACCTTATTGTTTTGAGACAGGGTTTCTCACTGAACCTGATTCGGCTAGACTACCTGACCTTGAGCAAGCCCCAGGGATCATCCTAGCTCTGTCTCCCTAGCACAGAGCTTTCAGGTGCACACCACTGCATCCATATTGTTATGTGGGTGCTGGGGATCTGAACTCAGGTTCTTATGGTTGCTCAGCAAGTACTTTACTCGCTGAGTCATCTCTCCTGCCTCCTTCCTGGCTTTACTGATGCACATCGTGTCCTGGGCTTCACCCCCAGATGCAGTTCCTTCGACTCTAACAGGCTGCCAGAGCTGCATCCATTTCAAGAAATGTCAAGACCATCTCCAGATTCATACACTTTCCTTTCCCCTCTTTCCCTCTTGGACCAGGTCTCAAGTGTCCCTCTATCTCTTCTTTAACCCCCTCTGCTCAATTTCCCATATGTCCATCACCGGTCACCAAGCTCTCTCCCATTTCCCTCTGCTCCAGCAAAGCTGTTCAAGCAGACACTCCTACCCCATCTCTATTCTCTCCTTCTTGGGCTGGCAGCTGATGCCTCCCAAATGTCTTCCCCAGCCTTATCAGCTCCCCATCTGTCTATGGTCCTGGTGCTTCTGCCTCAAGGTATTTCACCTTCCCCAAGTTCTGCCCCTGCCCTTCAGGTTTCTCATTCAGAAACATGAGAGGAAGTGAGGTCGAAGACTGAATGAGAAACTCCCACCAAAAAGATGGCCTCCCATCAGAAGAGGCTGGGCAGATGTGAGGCAATGACTCAGGTGTCTGTGTGAAGCAGCCACGTCCAGTGCCCAATGTGATGTTCAGACACCTTCTTTGTCTGTGAAAGACATCAAAGGCCATCTTGCCAGGAGGAGGTGAGAAAAGGGAAGGCTAGAAGAGGGAGAACCCAGAGCTTCCACCCTGCTCCAAGCAAGAACCTCTCCTTCCATCTGTGGAACATCCTGGGCTTTTATTTAAATTTGGGTAGATATCAATATAGATGATATAGATAGAGATCCACAATTTAAAATTAACAACCTTTGTAGAATGTGGTTTTAGAGACCATTAAAATTAAGGACATTTCCCAACACAAATCTTGGAAGAGCCAGGCTGGCCTATGTGGCCATTGACTGCCTGTGAATTGCTCTCCTCCCTGAAATTCAGTGCGACATCTGGCAATACTTAGAGGGTGGCAATCCCTGAAACCAAGAGTGATTGTGAGGGTTGGATCGTGAAGCCAGGGAGTGGCATCTGGGATAAAGCAGGTACTCATGGAAGGCTAGTTTTCCTGGTGGTGTCCTCCAGTCCAAGCCATATCAACTAATGAAGGGAACTCCAGGCTGAGTTACTCACCAATTTCCCAGACCCTGGGGCTGTTGGGCTATCTTCATGACACAGATAATAGTATCCTTGAGGTTAGGGTTCAGTAAGTCTGGGGTATAAGGCAGAGAAACACAATGAAGAAGTCAGGCTGGAATCCATAGCCTCTCTCTCTCTCTCTCTCTCTCTCTCTCTCTCTCTC